>CAUYRT010108504.1:0-55821 GCA_963574885.1 Lepilemur ruficaudatus
TACACTGTGCTAGTATAACAGAGAAAATGCTCATTGTTGTTTAAAATCAAAATTAAATCTAGCTTCCTTCCAAAGCAGGATGTTAGTGGCATCATCCAAACCAGTAGAAAAGAAATCTCTAAAGTTCTCTTCTGGCCAGGCACGGTGGCTCACGCCTGTAATCCTAGCACTCTGGGAGGCCGAGGCGGGTGGATCGTTTAAGCTAAGTTCTAGACCAGCCTTAGCAAGAGCGAGACCCCCGTCTCTACTAAAAAAAAAAAAAAAGAAAAAAGAAAAAAAAAAGAAAGAAAGAAATTAGCTGGACAACTAGAAATATATAGGAAAAATTAGCCTGGCATGGTGGCACATCCCTGTAGTCCCAGCTACTTAGAAGGCTGAGGCAGGAGGATTGCTTGAGTCCAGGAGTGTGAGGTTGCTGTGAGCTAGGCTGATGCCACGGCACTCTAGCCCTGGCAACAGAGCAAGACTCTGTCTCAAAAGAAAAAATAAAATAAAAATAAATAAAATAAAGTTCTCTTTTATCCTGGCAGACATGTTAAGGGAGCAAGCTATGGAGAGACCCAGGTTAGAAGGCCCATTTAGGTTGTGCTCAGAGCAGAGTCCAAGGAGAGGGGCTCAAGAGGCCTCTGCAAAACAAAGTGGGAGGATTGTTTGGGAGTTGTTGGGCTACCATCTCAGAAAAGGTCAAGAAACATAACCAGAAGCCAGAGCCTGAATTGTTAAAATTGCCCAGCATAATGTTTAACAATGGAGAAATCCAACATCCAATTTTAAGTTGTGTTCAACAACACCCTCGCCACCAGCCCATTTGCAAAGTCAGGTATGCACACATACAGCCTCGTGTGAGCGGTTTCATGTGGATGCTGAGGGCAATGGACTGCATTCTGAATCAGCGTAGAGCAGAGAGAAGGGAACAGCTAAGAGAAACGAGCCATGGGGTATACAGGGAGCCCCACAAGGGCACCTCGGAGCCAGAGAGCCCGTGAAGACTAAGCACCCAGGGATGGGCGGCAGTCTTGCAGTAGGTGTAGGATGGGGGCTGAGGGTGACCTCAGCCACTCAGACTTCAAGTAGCAATGTCATTTGTCCTAGTACAAAAGACCATAATGCACAGCTGGCCTGAAGATTTCTCAAATATAATAATTTCATCCTCTTGAAATAAGAGTGTGGGCTAATTTTAGAATTCCTTTGTAATCTTTTCAGAAAAGATATATATCTACAATTAGAAATAGTCAAATATTTTATGCCAATGTAGTGATCTATTCTTACCTTAAACTTTATTTCAATTAACAAATATATTTTGAATATTAGTACAGTTATTTTCATTTTATACACTATTGCATACAAATATTTTTGTAAACATTTTCTTATTCGATATAAAAATAAACTTTTCACGCTTCTAACTATAGCTATGAGAAATTAGCACAATCTCTATTTTCTCAGCTATATTTTTCTGTTAAAAATATTTAATAATTAAATGCTTTTAAGCTGCTCTGTTGGCCTTCCTATTTTTAAGATTTCCAATATATTAGTTTAAAAACTGAAATTATACTTAAAGAGATGTGAATTGTGCTTTAGCATTAATATTCTTTTCAGAACTCACATTAATACAGGACACCTAGAATAGTGAATATATGAAGCTACTGAGCATTGTTTTATACTTAAATAAAAGACCTTTAAGGGCATCTTCCTCCATCTTAAATTTTAATTTAAGAATTTTTATTTATTTTTCTCAGAATTGTACAAACACTTAATACTACTAATCTATTTTTCAAATACAAAATCTTATCAGACATACCATTTATTTAAAAATTAATTCATTTTAATGTATATAATCCCAGGATACATGCATCATATATGCAACAAACATTATGTATATAATCGCTCAAATCCAGGGTTTGCTAAATTCAATTGCACTGATTTTAATGAATCATCATAGTACAGCCAGTGAGAGCCAAATGTAATCAAACCGGCACCTGGCTACTGGGCAGTAACTAGCAAGCATTCAGCAAATATGTGCTGATGTGGCAAGGGATTCAGTTCATGAAGTTCATGTCTTACTACTACTGCCCTAATCAGTTGAGACAGAATTAGCACTAGCTAAATCGCCTATGTGCTGCCTGGAGGGGTTTGTTGAGGGTAAGACTCTGAAGACAGAGATTAAGGGGTCCTCATCCTCCTAATGTGCTGGGCATCCAGGATTAGAGCTCTGGGTCAGAGAAATCCAGCCTGAATGCAGACCTAAGCACCCCTGCACCCTCCCACTTTGGGATTATTAGACAAGCTCTGAACTTAAAATTTGTATCCCAATCTGCACTTTTACTCAAGAGCATTTCATCTGCTACAGCAAAGTGACCTTAGTTCACAATTTGTTTACATGTGTCTAAATTAGAAGTGGATACCCTGAAAATGTGAAAGTTAATGTTTAAAGACTCTCAGGTTGATCACATGCTTCTATAACCCCAAAATGACGGTTTTGGAGCAACACAGATTTGGAGCTTTAAGTATCTACCAGGCTGACAAAGGGAAAGATCAGATTAACCTCAGAACATTGCCTTGAAGGTACTCTGATTGTATTTGCTTTAAAATATAATTTGGTTTAGGGCAGTGAAACTATTCTGCAAGGTACTATAAAGGTGGATACATGCCATCATATATTTGTCAAAACCATAGAATGTACAGCACCAAAAGTGAATCCAAATGTAAACTATGGACTTTGGGTCGTAAGGATGTGCCACTGTCAGCTCATTGATTGTAACAAATATATACTCTGGTGCAGGATCTTGGTAGTGAGGGAGGCTGTGCATACGTGTGTTGGGAGCGGAGGAGTATGTGGTAAACCTAAAACTGCTCTAAAAAATAAAAATATATAATAGATAATTTGGGGCATAAAAATGATAATGGCCATAACATGAAGCAAGGCAATGCTTTTTATTTTAAAGAAAATTTGGGCATAAATAGATATGATAGTGATAAATAAATAAAAGTTCACAAATATGATGGTGAAAAGAAACCAGGGGAGCCAAGTGGAGCCCAGAACTGTAACACACAGGTATTATGATGTCAGTGACTTGTTGTACTCCCCAGGGACTTCCATGACATATGGACATTTCTGTAGACACTGGAAATAGCTTGAATTTTAGATAAAAATTTGGTGGATTGATTAAAAAATAAATCACCATATTTGAAGTGTAACAGAATTTTATACATTAGGTTCAACCTTTCTAGCATTATAAAAAGAAAGAAAGGCAGACCCAAGGACCATGGAATTAAGAACAAATATGGCTCCAAGGATGTCTTTAATGGTAAATTAGATGAGACTTGTCTCTGATGCCTCCTTTCCGATTGGCCTGAGAACACTGACTTCTCCACTTATTTCACTGAACTTGTGACTAACGGTGAAAAAAATTCTGCTGTGCTGTTGCAGAGAATGGACCCTACAGAGCCTCGTAGAAATATGGCTATGCCTGGTGAACCTGGTATTTCAGAAGAAAGGCATTTGTGCCAGTTATCTAGCGGAATGACATTAGAAGGTAACCACATTGCCTCTACAGCACTAGACGCTGTTGCTGCCCTACCTAACATCTCCCTGGCCTCCCTCTGAGTTACCTGCAACCAGGGAGGTCTTTTCCCATCTTAAGCACCTGCATCTCCGTTTCTCAGTCTGAAGGGTTTCCTCCTGCACCACAGGAACTTGCTGTGTCTAGCTCAAGCATGACCCAGATGCAATGGAGAATTGTGCCCACAACCAAGGGCCAACAGTTACCAATGGGTAAATGGCCAACTCTTTGTCCCTCATGAGGACAGTTCTGAGGCATGTACCACAAGGTTTCTTAAAGGGTCCCCAGCAGGGTTGAGCACCAGTTGCCCACAATGACAACCTGCACAGTAACTCACCCCTTATTGGCTTTTTCCTTCCAGGTCTTACTTCCCTATTCCTAGGGCTTCCTAGGATCATCTCACAAATAAACTATTTGGGATGCCAACGTGAGACAGTCTCATCTGCATGGCTTTTCTTTGCAAAGGTGACATGCTTGAGGAAGACAAGCAGTTCTCTCCCTTCTAAGCAATTTCTGCTTCTTTCTGTTTTTTCCTTTTCCTTTTCTTCTTCTTCTCTCTGACTTGTCTCTGACAATACATAGAATGCAAGCACAGCATTGTATTTTTTAAACAGCCTTGTTGAGGAATAATGGATAATATAAAAGAAATGCACATCTTTAATATGTACAATTGGATGAGTTTGGGCATAAGCATGCACCCACGAAACCACTGCCTCAAACAACATAATAGACATATCCGATGCTTCCCAAAGTTTCCTGGTGTCCCTTTGTTTGTTTGTTTTTGTGGCCAAGAACACTTCACATGACATCTACTCTATTAACAAATTTCGAAATGCACAATAGATGAACCTGGAGAACATTATGCTAAGTGAAAAAGCCAGTTACAGTAGGACAAATACTGCATGATTCCACTTCTATGAGGTATGTAAAGAGGTATCTAAAATAGTCAAATTCATAGAAGCAGAGAATATAATAGTGGTTGCCAGAGGCTGGGGGTGGGGGAAGTGGGGAGTTGATGTTCACTGGGTATAAAGTTTCTTTTATGCTCAATGAATAAAACTGTACAGCACAGTGCCTAGAGCACTACACTTTATAACCACAAAAATTCCATCTCACTTATGGGTCAGTTCAAACTTGTGCTAGAGACCATCAATTCAGGACATAAATCAAAGTCAACAATTTTCTAAAATGAAACACCAAGTTGTGTCCCACATTGCTCTGTTGTACAACGGTCTCGGGGAGAAGGTGGCTGCGCACCAAATCTCACACGGAGCACCTGAGATGTCAAGCTGCAGGGCAGGGTCCTCGCTGGGGTTACCAGTCCAGCCCACATTGGACCCAGCTTGAACTCTTGGTTGGCATTCTCCACGGCTTACGGGTTCTAATCCTGACTGTGCCATGGTCACTAACCTCTCTAAGGCCACTATCAGAGAGGAAATTATACTGACCTGACAGAAATATGCATATATATATGTATATATATTTGCCATTTATATATATAAGTGGCAAAAGCCAATGTTAGGTGACCCATGGACCCGAATTTCCAATTTGATCTTCAGGGTTAGGTCTGAAAAAGAAGCTAAAGCAGTGACTACATATTTAAATAGCACTAAATCTTTAGCTCTTGAACCATATGAATGAATTAACTATTTTAAAAATTAGATCAAATACACACACAAGGAAGGAAAAAAGAAAGAAGGAAAGAAAGATCATGACTTTGAAATGTAGAATGTTTCCTTTCTAATTTTCTTTTCATCAAACACAATTGTAGGTATCTCAGATTCTTTTTTGAAAAAAAAAGTGACAATTGAGGATGAAAGAGAAGCTAAAGTGACCCATTTGACTTGTTTACATGTTTAACATTTAAAATCATTCAAAGTCTATTAATAATTAACAAGAAAATGTAAAGCAAAATATTATCCCTTTAACAGTAGTCCCTTTTTCTAACCACTAGGTTCTGAAGATAAGGCATAAGAACACTTGTGTTTATGTAAGCTTGGATATAATTCGGTCACTTGTTCTAATTAAGTACAGTCTCATGCAGTCAGCCTGTATCCACTCTAATTAGATATATTTTTAGCCAGTAAGAAGATTTTCCCCCTTCATTTTCTGTTTTAATCTTATCAACTAAATAGAAATATTTTTCAAAGATTGAACATATGGGAGAATTAATGCATTTGTCCCTCTGGAAATATAAGAATCAAAATAAGCTGTAAGAAAGGAAGTTGGTATTTCTGGAATCTTGCAAGGCTGGTTTAATTTTATTATTGCTTGTAGTGTGGTATGGTATTACCTGTGGACTCTGCAACAAGTTCTAAGGGCATGTTGATAAAACACTGAGTTCAACAGTTATATTTGGGGTTTTTGTGAAACTAAAAGCTTGTTGTAGCTAGTCTTCCCAAGTGTGGGGAAAATACAAAGGGCTTTCATTGTGTTCAAGAAGAATTCGAATAATTTACAAAAGGTAGAGTTATTTGTGAATGTGTCTATCTGGGTTTCTTTAGAACTTCATCAGTGGCGAGAAATGTTGATGACAAACCCAGTGATGGCCGTGAACCCTTTATTGACAGCTTCAGGGCAGCAGAGGATTCCACTGGTTCCCTTACCATTTGGACCTCCAACTATGGACAGGTATTTCTCTCCCATATAATAGTTCAAAGGAAAAAAAACAGGATAATTATTAAACTTTGAATGCTGTTAACCCCAGTGTTGTTTTATTGCCTAATGTTATTTCAGTGAACTGTGGTGCAGTAATTCAAGTCAAGGTGCTCTGCTGGCCTCACCTTCAGGACAGCTGCCATCCTTTCCCTAGAGGTCTGCTTGACCTACTCACTCAGCAAATAGCTAAGGAGCACTTACCATGCCACAGGCATTGTGCGGGTACAAACATTGGTGCATCAGTCTTCCAGGGCTGCCATAGTAAAACACCACAGACTGGGTGGTTTAAATAACAGAAATATATTTGTCCAGCTCTGAAGGCTGTAAGTCCAAGATCAAGGTGCTGCAGGGTTGATTTCTGGCGAGGCCTGTCTTCTGGTTTGCAGACAGATGCCTTCTCACTGTGTCCTCACATGGCCTCTCTGCAATGCTCTCAGTGAGCATTTGCAGAGAGAGAGAGAGAGAGGGAGAGAGATCTGACATCTCCTCCCCTTCTTAAAAAGATAACAGGCCAAGAATAGTGGTTCATGTCTATAATCCTAGCACTCTGGGAGGCCAAGGCAGGAGGATCACTTGAGGCCAGGAGTTTGAGACCAACATGAGTAATGTAGCAAGACTCTGTCTCTACAAAAAAATTTAAAATTAGCCAGATGTGGTGGCATGTGCCTGTAATCCCAGCTACTCAGAAGGCTGAGGCAAGAGAATCACTTGAGCCCAGGAGTTTGAGGTTTCTGTGGGCTATAATTATGCCATTGCACTCCAGCCCAGGCAACAGAGCAAGACTCCATCTAAAAACAAAACAAAACAAAACAAAAACCACCCTTATAATATCATTTAATCTTAATTGCTTTCTTAAAGACCCTATCTCTAAATACAGTCACATTGGGGGTTAAGGCTTCAACATATGAATTTGGGGGAAAAACAATGAAGTTCATAACAATTGGGTATCCTGGATTTCCTGTGATAAAACAATTTTTTTTCTTTTCAATAAAAATGAAATTATAAGTAAATTTGCATACTTTGGCAGTATCCTATCTTCTCTTTAGAATATTTTGACATTCTGGGGAGAAAGTAAGACCCATTATTTATTCTTATTTATGGGTTGTGAACAATAACGTTGGATTCTAGCGACCACTCAAGTTTGGCAAAATAAACAATTTGTCTACCCAGGTTGTCAAACATCAATTCCAGATGGCAAACCCAACCAAAGTATGTCCATTAAATCAGGGAAGAAATTGCGATCAGAGCAGAATTTTGGTCACAAAAAATCAGAGATTTTGATTGATCTGATTAGATCTTTCTTCCAGACATCCCTACAACTTAACTTTCCTGCTTTCTCTGTTTTGTTGTCATCTGGGTCAATCTTTCCTTAGTAGAGTTCTTCTTCCTAATCTTTCTTACTATACTTCAACTTAAACCTATAGAGTGCAGGACTTTTCTACTTCATTTTGGGAAAAGATAATAGAATCCCATATGGCGACAGCCGGGCATGGTGGCTCATGCCTGTAATCCCAGCATTCTGGGAAGTCAAGGCAGGAGGATTGCTTTGGCTCAGTAGTTGGAGACCAGCCTGAGCAAGAGTGAGACCTGTCTTTACTAAAAACAGAAAAATTAGCCAGGCATCATGGCTTGCACCCGTAGCCCCAGCTACTCAGGAAGCTGAGGCAGGAGGATCCCTTGAACCCAGGAGCTTAAGGTTGCGGTGAGCTATGATGATGCCACTGCAGTCTACCTGGAGTGACAGAGTGAGACTCTGTCTCAAAAAGAATCCCATATGGCAATAAAGAAATCTTACTGTCTAAGTAATGGAAATTTTGTACAACTCCAGCCTCATTTCACCTATTTTATATCTTTTTTTTTCCCTAGAGAAGTATTGCCTTCCACTGCAGCTCCAACTGATCCAAGACAGTTTTGTGTTCCTTCCCAATTTGGATCCTCTGTTCTACCAAATGCAAATATGCCAAATATGCTGTCCAGTCGTGTCTACTCAGGTATGAGCAATAGATGTTTGGCCCTCATCTGTAGAGCCACTGTGAACTGGATGGATGCATTAAGTTTGCCATCATTTCACTGCTAAATTTTAGAGAAAGAACTGTGTGGTGGTTATGCATGTAGTTTCCATGGTTGTCACCTAAGCTCAGATTGTGGTACCACCACTGTGTAAGCAAGTGAAAGTCAGTTAACTAACTCACCTAAACATTAATTTATTCATGAATAATAGGAAGAATTTAAAAAATGAATAACATGAAGAATTGCAATATTACTATTTTTCTTAACTTATACATGAGGAGAGGAGATCTGAGAATTAATGGGGCTTGGGAAGTTTATATTTGGCTTGATGGGTGATAGTGAGAACTTGGCTTTTATTCTGAGTAAAAGTAGAAGGCTTTGAGGAGCTTGAACAAAGAAGTGTCATGATCTTACTTAAATTTTACCACAATTATTCTGGCTGCTGAGATGGGGACAAACTTGATAGGATCCAAGTCCTAGGAATAAACTTATGGGAGTTAATGGGCTATTGGAATAGCCAAAAGATGATGGTTTGGCCTGGGCTGGTGACAGTAGGAATAATATGAAGTGGTTGGATTCTGTAATTATGTTGATGGTAGAAACAATAGGATGTCCTCGCAATTTGGATATAAATGGTGAAAGAAAGAGAGGTATCAAGAATGATATCAAAAATTTTGATCTGAGTAATTGGAAAGATAGAGCTGCCATTCATTGAGTTGAGAAAGATACAGAAAGGAACAGAATGCTTGGGGAGGGAGAGATAAAGGAGGCGCAGCCTGCTCATGTTACGTTTGAGATGCCTAATAGACACCCAAGCGGAGATGTCAGGAAGGCCTTTGAAGTGCAAGAGGACTTCTGAGGATAACCTGGAGATATCATTTTGGAAGTCATCAGCATATATGAGGCTAGATAGGATCATCTAGGGATTGAGTGTAGACAGAAGAGTTGAAAGGATGATCCCTGGGACACACCAACAGCATCCAGAAAATGAGGAAGACCAAGCAAAGGAGAAATAGAACAAGCAAGGGAGCAACCGGTGAGGGAGGAGGAAACCCGGGAGAGCACGGTGGCATGGAAGGCAAGGGGACAGAGTGTTGGAAGGAGAGAATGAGCAACTGTGTCAGGTATGCCACTCACAAGGTAGAACATACTATATTTGGCACTATATAGAGGTCATTGGTGATCTTGATACAAGCAATTTTAGTAGAGTCGTGTTGGTGAAAACGTAACTGGTGGGGGTTCAGGAGAGACTAGGAGGTGAGAATTTTCTCACAACATTGAAGATCATACTGGTGCAGTTCATTTCCCCAAAACTATGTTCATGAGTTTGTTTGTCCCTGCTCCACAATTCCAACAACTTTTAATAGATGGGAACAATGTGAGTGAAAAGCCTGAAACAAAAAGAAATATGATTCATGCCTAGGCCAGTGAAGAGACTGGCTTGCCTGGATTTGAGCATACTGCCCACCACAGGGCATGAATCCATTTGACTGCACTGAGAGTGGGCATCCAAGAAAGGGCCAGGATCTGAAATTAGATCTACCTGAAGAAGTGGTCTAAGAACCAAAGGAGACAGTCTTGAAGGCAGATGCTGGATGGAAGCCCCATCTGACAGCAAGAGCCCAGTAATCTGTAGCCCTTGATTACAGGCAACAGGTCAATGGACTAGTGAAATAGTCACATTGCTGACTCACTCTGAGTGATGAAGGCTCCAAAAACTGCCAATATTTGGATATACAAGCAGGCAGGTAGAACACTTGTCCCAGGGACATAGGTCAGGTTGAAGTGTAAGAGTGTAGCAAGGGCAAGATAGGGCCTCAGTCTGACAGAAACTGAGCTACTAAGTTAGCAAAACAGAAACTAAGATGGGGATCTATTTCAAAAACTGGGATGTTAGGTAGGGAGTGGATCAGCACAGCTGAACTAGCATTACGTTTGATGTTGCCTATTTGGGAAAGAGAAAGAAGAAGGATAGGTTTTGTGAGTCCAGATTTCAGAGGGTCCTAAATTCCAGGCAACTGGTATAGTGGCCTCCAGACTGGACTTCTTACATGGCTTGCTCTGCATCCGTGGGCAATATGCTGTGGGTTGGTAGTTTCATGCATGCCAGCTATCTAAAAGAGAACACCCTAAAGTCACTGGACTATAAAAAACCTAGAGCTTCAGCATTAGAAGGATTCCTACAGGTCACCTCATCTGACCCCTGAATTTTACAAATAACAAGAACCTCATTGAAAAAAAATATATAGTATGGTTTATTTCAAAATAGATTATTAACAGGAATTTAATGAGCTCTACTGGCTTGGTGCAAAGTGAGTATAAAAAACAATTTCTACTCTCATCATGCTTACCCTCTTATTAGGAGAACAGACTTACATGTAGAGTAAATACAGTTTGTATGAATATCATTGTTAAAAGAATACAGTCTGTAGACCAGTAATGGTCTGTGATGTACAAATAAGGAAGAGTAAGGGCTTAGAAAATTTTATAGTGGCCAGGTATAGCGGCTCATGCCTGTAATCCTAGCATTCTGGGAGGCCAAGGCTGGGAGGATTGTTTGAGGTCAGGAATTTGAGACCAGCCTGAGCAAGAGTAAGACCCCTGTCTCTACTAAAACAAGAAAAAATAAACTAGGCATGGTGGTGTGTGCCTGTAGTCCCAGCTTGGGAGGTTGAGGCAGGAGGATCGCTTGAGCACAGGAGGTGGAGGTTGTAGTGAGCTATGGTGATGCCACTGCACTCTAGCCAGGGCAACAGAGGGAGACTCTGTCTCAAAAAAAACAAACAAAAAAAAAAAAAAAAAGACAGGAAAATTTTAGAGCAATTTGACGGGGTAATTTTATGTCTCTTAACCTAATAATTTTTAAATTGTGTTTGTATTTGTCCTTATTTTCATTTCAATTTCCTAGGAATTCATTTTGCTGTAGTTTTTAAAAGTATTGATCCAAAATGGGATAGAAATATAAAAAGAAAAATAGGGAAAAACTGATCCTTCACCATAAATGGTCAGAAAAGCACTAGGATAGATTCTAAGTGCATTGGGAGTCCAGAGAATGGAAAAAATCATTATAGCATGAAGTTACCAGGCACAAATACAGCCTTGAAATCTGGTGATGCTGCTGTTATTTCAAGATATTTTGGAAGGTTGTCACGAGCAAAAAAGGATGTAGTTGCTGCTCAACTTCATTGAAATCATTCTCAAAAAAATATTTTACCTCAAATACACTGAAAAACCTATACAGAGAACTTTATATAAATTTACTTTATGTGCTTAAATCCTCATTGCATTTATTTTCTGGGATTTCAGTACATCAAGAAGCACTTAAAAATTTATTATATTTAATTATTATGGGTGCATAATAGTTGTATATTTGCACAGGGTACATGTGATGTTTGATTATAGGCACACAAAGTGAATTAATCAGATCAGGGTAACTGGAATATCCATCATCTCAGGCATTTATCATCTCTTTGTGCTAGGAACATTCTAATTCCACTCTTTTAGTTATTTTAAAGTGTACCCTGGTTATAGTCACTTTGGTGTGCTATCAAATATTGTTCATTCTATCTAACTATCTAACTACAGTTTTGCATCCATCAATCATCTCTACTTTGTTTCCCCCTCCCCGTTACCCTTCCCAGCCTCTGGTAACCATCATTCTACTTTCTGTCTCCATGAAATAACTTGTTTTAATATTTAGCTCCCACATATGAGTGAGAACATGCAACATTTGTCTTTCTGAAGAGGTACTTTAAAAAAAGAAAGGTCAACTAATTCCTCTTGTAAAAAAAAAAATAATTGGTTTTTACTTCAAAAGCAAGAGATCGAAAGGGAATAACTGGGGAGATGTAGGTAAAAGAGTATAAAGTTTTAGTTAGACAGGAGAAATACGCTCTAGAAATCTACTGTACAGCACAATGACCATAGTTAATAACAATATACTGTATACTTGAAAATTGCTAAGAAGGCAGATTTTAAATCTTTTCACCACAAAAAACAAAAATAAGTATGTGAGGTAAGGCTTATGGTAATTTGCTTGATTTAATCATTCCATAATTTCTATATAAATCAAAACATAATGTATCCCATAAATATTAATATATACAATAAAAAGACCCAAAAAGGAAAGAGATCAAGAGGTTCACAAATCATTTCATCTTTTCCCATTTGAAATATGGCATGAAAATGTCACCAACCATGAGACCAGCAATGAAAGAACCAGAACATTATCTAGTGTTTATCATACTATCACCAAAGTGACTCTAAGATACTGATACCATTTCCAACATTGTGCTCAACTGGTGGGTTTTTTTTAAGATACTGTTTTAAATCATCATATTTTATTATTTTATCATCATATTTTATTATTTTTAAATGCATGTTCTTAATGTGTTTGTGGGGTGGGATGGTGGTTTTCTTTTTTTAAGGTTGGGGCATTTTACCACCCGAATCCGTAAAGGCAGTGGCCAGAAGGAATGAAATGATTCAAAGGCATCATACTGCCAGGTAATTTAGCAATGTTGTTTTATTTATTTACTATTCATTCACTTGCTCATTTGTTTGTTATACATGGTTGATTAAAGATAAAAGTAAGATTAGAAATCACATAGTGAAGCTAACAGTGGTATTGGCCCACAGATTCTAATAGTTTATCAATATCTCATAGCTAAAATGCCTAGCTATGATTCCTCTGAAATTCATATTGGCATTTCTGTCTTAAACAACTTCAATTTTTCCCAAAGATTGGAGCCAATTTCCCAACCCAACTTCAGACTGTGCCATCGGAGCTCAGCCAACCCCATGTCCGTCCTCCAGGGGCTTTCGGCTGCAGCAACCCCGAGAAGGTTGCACAGCAGTAATGGCTGCGGTGTGGCTCCAGGGTCAGAGGAGACATTGCATCAGTTTTTTCAACACTGAACCCTAAGTGGCCCAGGTGATGACCCATGAGCAAAGTGAAGTAAGCAAAGGCACCAATGAGTCTTTCCCTTCTCCCTCTGTCAGCCGCTTGCATTATATATAAACACTGAGACCTGCATTGTCTGATTGCCTTTCTCGAGTCCCACTAACATTGTTCTGCAGAATTTAACACACTGACTGCCACACAAAAAAAAACAGAAACTTTTCTTGGGGCCACAGTGTGTTATTACAAAAATAGAATAAAAACTTCAAGTGTAATTTAAAGGTAAACATAAATAGAAAAATGAAATGTATTAACTTCTATTCATTTAATCCACATTTTTAGAATTAAATTGTCAATATTAATTGTAACAACAACATCAATAGGTAAGATTTTATATATGCTTCTGTGGCTCTGTAGTCAAAACTAGAATGAGTTAAATACAACTCTCATGGCAGTTAACGTGTTAAAAACCTCTTCCCAGTACTTTAGGTTCTTTTTTGAGAATTAATCTCTGGCAAGAAAGTCCTGCTGGGTTACTCCCCTCCCTGCGAAATTTGCCCTGATAGAGGTGACGTTCTAAAGACTGGCCTTGGACTTCCATCGTGAGATTCAGACAAATGCTCCTCCTTCAGATCTTACTCCATACTCCTTCCCAGTGGCTTTGTGGGGAATTCGTGTTTCCAGTGGACTAAGTTCAGATAAACAGTGAGAGGACACAGGAGAAGCAGAGGTGCTACTTTGGGGAAAGCAAGGGGACGTTAAATTATATTTCTAATGATTTTCTTAGAATGTATAAGGTATATTTTTTTGTTTTTAGGACAGAAATGGAAATGTATGCTATTTACCAGCAAAGAAGAATGGAAAAAGTGAATCCCAAGGGCCTAGCAGGCCTGGGGGTGCCATTCCTCTATGGTTCCAGTAGCCCCGCGGGCCCAACTGCCTACCAGGCCAGAGGCATGCTCCCCGCCAGTGACCTGCATTTCCACAGGAGCACCCTCAGAAACCTTCAGGGAAACCCCCTGCTGGTGGCAACTGGACCACACTTTACCGAGAGCTGGGGACAGAAATGTCGTCGACTCAGGAAAGGTACAGGGAATCAGAAAGTTCTGGAGAGTGACACTGAGAGTTCCAAAAGTCAAACAAAAAAAAACCTCCTCAGCCAGACTCATGCATTTCCCTATGAAGAGGATCAGTATGCAAAAGACCCAGGAATTGAAGCATGCCACGATCTGAAGTCAAGTGAAGCCAATGAAAAGCCAAGTATAGCCCTTCCGGACCCCTGCGGAGAGTTCCAGCCGGCCTATAGAAAACCCTGGGGATCTCACGCTGCTCCCCTGGAAACAAAGGCCTGGGATGGTGAGAAAGAGGCTTCAGAACACGTGTTTGCAGACTGTGGTGAAAATAGTGGGATTTGCCCTCCACTCCCTCAATCGTCCCTGGCAGGTGGGTGTGCAGGGGCCAGTGGCAGAATCTCATTAACCACAGGTTGTCAAGTCCTTAAGTTATTGCATAGTGAACTGTAGCCATTAGGCCTCTTTTTAGGCTTCTTTTCCTTAGTCCTGTTTAGAATTACCTCTTCTTGAAGTCACTTTATTACATGGGTTCCAATAAGCCATATGAGTGAAACTAGTCTTGTTTATGTATTGCTATATAGAGAATTTGCAACAAAGGCTGGGAAGGTAAGTGTCAGGAATTTGGGGAAAACCTATCAGAATTTTGGAATCATTTAATTTAATTTACTGTTAATTTCTTCAACACAAAATAGAGGAGTTTCTTGCTTAAAAGGTAGAATTCTACTTTCCCTGTATCTAGGTGTAGGAAAAAATAGGCAATTAAACAGAAGCATTATCTTAAGTGTGACTACTGTTGTAATATCTTCTAAACTGTAAGTATTAATGCACTACCTTCTCCCCCCCAGAAAACACATACTGAATAGTTTTCTAGAATTTCTTTAGATAAAGATATTTTAAAACACAGGGATTGTGGGGTGTGCGTAATATAGCCGCCAGACCAACCGCTTCCCTACAGAGTGTTAGTTTGCCGTTTTGGTGAAGATATAGTTAAATTCTTGCCTCGCCTAGAGGGCATGATACTCACATAATATCATAGAACATAGTAGCATTAATCTGGAGACTTAAATCCACAGGGCATCGTGTTGGAATCTGAGAGAAGCTGGAGCAAATCTAGAACTTCTTTGTATATTTAAAATAATGCTATCATTAAAGATTCTTTCAGCTCTAAGCTTCTGCTCTTCCCTGGAAATGTTATACCACAAAATAATTTCCTTTCTATTTTAAAGGAACACATGCACTGGTTACAGCTGGGGGAAGTCTTTGTTTGGATGAAGATATTCAGAAGTGGACTGTGGATGATGTGCACAGCTTCATTAGTGGCCTTCCAGGTTGTTCAGACTATGCCCAGGTGACTTAATGTTGAAGTATTTTCTTAAAATTAAGACTGTTTGAAATATATTTCCTATATAATGAGCTTTGTCAATCTTGCATTTTTCCTCTAGTGCAGATTCCTACCACCCTCCCAGTTCTATGCCAGTCTCCCCTGGGACAGGTGCCTCTGACTAGTAGAGCTTGGGTCACCCCAGCATCAGGGGAGGTGGGGAGAGCCAGTATCTGGCTTTAGTTTCTGTCCCACCAAGATGCCTAAGAGGTGGGAATTTTCCCAAAATTAGAAGGAATATCAGAGGCTAAACATGCAAAAAGAATGAGAAATGTCTACTGCTTTCCCTACTCATGTACAGAGCAAACATTTTTGGAGTGCATACTCTGTATTAGGAGTTTTGGGCTGCTCTTGTAAATAACAGAAATATATACTTCATTCTAAAAAGGACAAGAAACCAATAGATCTGAAAAGTAGGAAATTAATTAGTTTTAAATTCTGTATTTATGCTGGGACAATATAAAAAATGCACACACATATAATTCGATCTGGGAGGTAGATACTATTTTTTAGAATTATACAATGTCAGGACAGTTAGCAAGAAAACTAGCCTCACTCATATGGGAAAGTTGGTGACAAAAGTCATGGGTTGGTAAGTTTTGGAAGTTTATATAAATGCTACATTCTCATGCATATAGTTTACTTTTTTGAGGAGTTTAATAACACAATTCTAAGCAACAAAGTTTAGATACTAAATCTAGTATCATTATCTTTGGTTTACATGTTAAAGGAAAAGAAAGCAAGAAAAGAGCATTGTGGTTTAATGACATCATAATTAACTGATGCTAGGACTGAATTTTTTCAGATCTCAGTTTTGTGAAATATTTTCCTATAGGGTGATATTAATTCTTTTTCTTTTTTTCTTTTTATTATTATTACTGTCTTGGTTCTGTGTATGGGACTTACAGGAAAGCTATATAGAGTAGTAACTGAGAGTATGGCTTCTGAAGTCTGAAAGTACAAATTCCAATCCTGGCTTTTTTATTTTCTGGATGTGTGACCTAGGACAAGTTGCCTCTCTTCTGTGCCTCAGTTGTTTCATCTGTAAAATGGGGATAATAGCAATAATACATTTTCAAGGCACTGTTGTGAGCATTAAAGATGGCCTGGCACTTAGTCAGTATTCGATTAATATGAATTTCATTATTTCTTAAAGAAAGCAGAGCCTCAAGTTACTAATGAGGTAAATTGTATTCTTCAAGTCACCCAGTTTTGTGTTTTTACATACTCTGATAAAAAAATTTGTCCTGTTCTCCTCTGTTCAATGAGTATAACCCTATTATTTTATTATTAGTCATGGGTAAGTCACTTTTTAAATTTATCTATACCACTTATCAAGTGCCACATCAACCACTGGTACAACAAAGTTACTAAATTCTGATAACCACCAGAAACTAGCAACCCCTTGTATAATGAGCATGTGATTGCTGACTTCTGGTGGATTGAGTCTGTTTGAACTCTGATTATTTTTAATCAGTCAGTGATCCATAGACATAAAATGTAGTTTATAATAATTGCTCATGCAATAAATAGTGCTACATGCATTTCATACTTGATAATCCCAAATGTCCCGTTTTGGATACATAGACGTCACATCAACATGAATACTCCAAACTTTGCTGACTCATTATCTCTCACTGACAGATGTCAGTGCCCCTTCCACACTCCAAGAAGTGGTACTAATGATTTCTAGGTGCTTCTCAAATGTGTTTAGGATTAAGTCCTGCTTTTGTTTCCTCATTAAAGTCTACCCCCTCCAAGTGACTATAGGTGACATCAATTGAAATGTGCCACTGGTCTGCTGTGCACTTCTTCTCTGCTCTGTGATCTATTCTATGCAGAAATGGGAAGACACCCCCCCCCCGGGTGCAATAGCCCTAAAGCAGCACTTCTTGTGCACAACTCTCACGAGGACCCTTGTCTAAAATGTCCCACAGGTTTTACTCACAGCCTCTCTTTAAACAGGTCAGACCAAGCCCCTGGGACCGGTTGGGATTATACCCACCACCTTCCCTCTGTCCTCTCATTCCTCACTGCTACCTTAGGTGCCTATGCAGCAACCTCCAACCACTCACCTCCTGTAGGTAGAAAAGAAATTCAGAAAAAAATAACCACAACGAAAACCCAAAGCCCCTGTGCAAATGAACTATTTTAAAAATATGTAGAGATAGCGTTGATAGTTCAGCTGTTCAGGGACATTAAAGAGACCCTGTAGCCTATTTTGCTTGTTCTAAGTAAATATCTAGTTCAAAACCCTTAGCAGATAAAATATATTCTCTCTCTAAAATAACTACAATTACTCAAAATGTGTGTGCATTTATATTGCACACATGGCCCAGAATGCTCTGGTGAGAGTGAAGGGGCACATCTGAGTGACAGGGACATGTCCTTGCCTCAGTCCTGAGTACATCCACCATGACTGAGGGTTAGGTCCTCACACATTTCAGTCCCTGGCTGCCAGCCTACCTCTGTCTGAAATTTTATCCATGTGGTTCCTCCTCCTTTGGAGGCTCACAAATTGTCCCTTCACCGCTTGCTGGAAACCCTACAAAGAAAAGAGGAATTAGGTATGATTTCCACCGTAAATATAATTAACCACGTTCATCAGCACTCCCTTTTCTGAATGGCATTGGGATAGAGCAGGGGAAATCCTGGATCAGAATCGTGAACTGTTATTTTATATGTTGTCATTTTATAAGTTGCCTAACTGGCAAGCTGTATGTATGTCTTATGCAACTCGACCTTTTCTATGTTCGTTCTCTCATGTATAAAGACTTCTACTGATACTAATACCTACTCTTAGGTATTATGGACCATGTGCTAGGCACTGTACTAGGCACATCATTTAGATTATCTTTTAAATATAATTTATACCATCATTCTGCAAAAAAGATATTAAACTCAATTTTGCAGCTGAGTAAAACTGAGCATCAAGTCAGCTAAAAATGCAAGTACTTAAAAAATGTGTATGTGACTTCAAACCTGTCTTTGTCAACTGTAATTATTCTACATGGAGGATACTGAGCCATACAGTTTCCAACCCAGGATCCCTGGGCCCCTAGGAGTTCTAAAGGTGGTAATAGAGATCCTTATGTTATTTTGATAGTTCAAAAATACCTAAGAGAAATCATACACTCCCCCAAGGTAAGGCTACACAGACCAACTCAAACTGCCAGCCTTTTTGCTTTGGCCTAAATGAAGTTATATTAGCCATTTTTATAATTTGCTTAATTAAAATACAAAAAGAAATAATTAATAAATTTAGTTTATAAATGACTAAAATCTGTTAGAACACAAAGCTGTTCCTGAAACAGGAGCTTTCCAAGAAGATTCTATCTTTCAGCTAGTCCTGAGCCATGGAACACATAGTGGCAACAAGCCAATGTGTTTCCTCTTGTTGTGGAGCTCGTGGTCCAGAAGGAGGGGACGAGTGAGCGATCCCACATCAGTGTGAGTGTGCCACGGGTGGGGTATGAGGCACGGTGGGAACACATAGGAGGAACTCGTAGCCTCCTAAAGGAAGAGGCCTCTAAAGTGAGACCTGAAGGGGAGGAGAGGAGGGGAAGCAGGAAGGAGATAGAGGAGGAATTTCCAAGGGAGGGCCAGAAGCCAGAGAGAACATAGTACAGCTGCTTAGAGAGTGGTTTCCAGTGGCACAGGGGGCCAGGGCCAAGGTGGGAGAGGTAAGAACAGCAAGGTGGGGGAGGTAGAAGGGGCCAGGTCACAAGAGCCTTGAAGACCCAGTATAGGATTGTGACTTTATCCTAAAGGCAGTGGAAGTTCTAAGCACAAGTGACATGATTAGCTGTATGATTCAGAAAGGTCACTTGGGTCGCTTTTATGAAAATAGCTTGAAGAGGACAAGATCAGAAAGGGAAGCCTGCTCAGACGAGCAATAATGGAGTTGGATCCAGGGTGGGAGCAGTGGGGGCAGGCAGATTCCTACCCAAGAGGTAGAATTGGCACAAATTGGCTTCTAAGTTAAAGACATACATTAGGGAGCCTCCGGCATATAGAAACAGTCATTGACGCCAAGTGAGAGGCTGAAATGAACAAGGAAGATGACGAGGTGAGGGTCAGAAGCCTAAGAAGCCCTAACACACAAGGATTGACACAGAAACAGGAACCAGCAAAGGTGACCTTGAAGGAGAGGGCAGAGGAGCACCCAGGAGGGAGTACCCTCGCAGAGGCAAGGGAAGAGCATTGTTCAGGAAAGCACAGTCAGCGATGTCAAATGAGCCAGGAACTTCAGAAACAGGAGCACTGAATAATGTCCACGTGTTGGGTACAGTGGAGGCACCAGGTTGAATGGAAAGGTGGGGGCAGAACTCAGACTGCTTGAGATGGAAGAATGACCAGCAAGTGAGAACATGAAAGCTGGGAACCCTTTTGAGAAATTTGGCTGTGAAGGGAATGAGAGACACAGGCAGTATCTAGAGATGGAGTTTATATATTTGCATTATTATTGCTTGTTTAATGATGGTGGAGACTTACTTAAATGCCAGTGGGAAAGAGCCAGTGGAAGAGGAGAGGTGGGAGACAAGAGAGTGGGTCATCTATCGAGCGAAGCCCTGACATGGAGGGGTGAGGACCCACGGCGTACCTGGAGAGGTTGTCTTTAAACAGCACAGGGGCCCCTCCTCCATGGTACCCGGGCAGTGGGAGAAGATACGAGCTTTTAGGTTTATTGGTCCGAATTAGAGGAGTTCTCATCTACTGGTTTCTTTATTTTTCTTTTCTTTTCTTTTTCTTTAAATTAGAAAGCTATATTATGTGCTGAAAATGTGGGAGGACTCCTTAGGGTCTAAAGTTTGAGGAGGGAGGGGAAAGCTTCAAACAGAAGGGAGAGCAATCTCATGAGTGAACACAGAAGGATTGCTAGGCAAGTTGAAGCTGGAGATCATGAAATTACAGTCCTATCAATCTGTTTAGTTTTTTGTATCCATCTCTTTACCTTCCTGGACTCTTTGTCCACCTGCAGCCCCCCTGGCTCTGTTGACTCTGTCGTGGAGGGCATGGCCACATCCATTACAGTCAGAACAAAAGTGGCCCTGCTGGAAGGCCCCGCGGTGACAGCACTCAGCTGCACTTTCCTAGCCTCCCTTCACCATATGCTGAAGGCAGCGCACAGAGGACGCTACCTCTGTAAATGTGAGCCATCGAATTTGTCTGTGATGGGTTTTACCTGCATTCCTCTTCTCAGAGTATTTTTTCATTCATTGATTGATCCAGCAACATTTATTTCCCATCTTCTACCATATAGCAGCCACCGCATTAAGGCTGCATTCGTAAATAACGCATGGACCCTGTCCTCAAAGAATAACTATTTGAGGTCGGAGTTGAGTTCTATAAACAGAGAATTACTGTCTACTCCAAGGGTTATTAAAGAGCACAATGTACCCTTGGAGCACAGAAAGGAAAGCAACTAAAAAGCAGTTTTATAAATTTTTCTGCCGTCCTCAGCCTTAATGTTTCCTGTAAAACTTTTATCTATATAGAAAACAAGAACTTTTTTTAAAAAAAAAAAGACATTTGGACAAAATTAACACCTTTTGTGTTTATTAAGGTGTTTAAAGATCATGCAATTGATGGAGAGACTTTGCCATTACTCACAGAAGAGCACCTCCGAGGCACTATGGGATTAAAACTAGGGCCGGCACTAAAAATTCAATCACAGGTATGGTGATTTTTACATAATTAAATATGTATTAATGGCATGAAGCTTAAGAGGAATGTATTACCTTTATCCTGTTGTAATATAAGTAATACTATTTAATCGCTTTATTAAGCTTTGCCCCTCTGTGGTTGGGGACGTGATGGAAATGAGGGAATCCAAAAACATCGAATGGGGTGTACTACATTTCTCCATGTAGTTGGCAAGCCAGCAAGCAGTGGTGTGCTGGTAAATGTTTAACTAGATCTCTTTAAAAACAAAACGAACCCTGATTTGAAGCATTTGCCAGTTTCTGGGTTATAAATTACTCCCACCATGGTTGACAAACTCTGAATGTCACCGAAGACAGCACTGGGAAGAGACGCACACCAGCACCCATCGTAGAGTATTTTCAGCAGATGCAGTGGATGTATTGTATCTCAGATACAGCAGATGTAAATAACCTGAAGGGCAGAGGTAATAATAACAATAGTAAAATTTTTACTATTAGTAAAAATAGTAAAATTCATTAGGTAAAAACAAGAAGTGATGAGTCGTGAGCATTTATTATTATAACTTTTGTTTTCCATACAGTTTAATTATAAGTTAATTTGATTTAATTTTTAATAATGGCTTGCAAACGTCCTAAAAATTTAATAATTGGCTCTTGCGAGCTGGAGCAAGCCGGCCCCAGCACGCCACTTCCCACCAGCTCCGCTGCTCCATCCTGGTCTCAGCACCGTCATCTCTCGCTGGCCACTGCATTCGCCTTCCCCCTGTTCTCCCTGCTCCTGCCCTGGCCTGTCCAGAGTGGATTCACAAAACAGTAAAAAGTGGTCCTTTCAACACATGTCACTCTTCTACTCAAAACCCTGCAATAATTCCCCATTTCCTTCACAGTCAAAGCCAAAGTTCTTTCTCTTTTGTGCTCCTCCCAACCACCACCCTTGCCTTCCTGAACTCACCAGCTGCTCTTCTCCCCCTCAGTAGCTGCTGTGCTCACTCAGCCCTGGTTGGTCCCTGAGCACTCGGGCATGCTTTGTCTGCAGGCCTTTCCCCTGGCTGTTCGCTCTGCCTGGAATGCTCTTCCCCCATGTCCTCATGTTTTGCTCACTCGTTGCCTTGGTTGTTGCTCAACTAACTATACCTTCTCAATGAGGCTTGCTCTGATAACCCTATTTAAAATTGCACGCTGCCCAGCTGCTACACACATTCCTGATAGCCCTTTTCCTGCTCCCCCTTCCCCCCTACAACGCCTAGCACGTTCAATCCTACAATGAATTCTGTTCATTGTTTATTGTAGATTTTCCCTGCCCCACTAGATTGTAAGCTCCACAAGATCTTTATCTGTTTGGGGGGGCTGATGTATCCTTAGAACATGCAAGACTCATAACAGGTCAATAACTATTTGTTGAAAGAATGATTTTCCTAAAAGTGAAATCATAAAGCAGCAACTAATTCGTCCCAGAATTTATACGGGACTTCACCTATTTACAACAAACATTTATGTCAGGACCAGAATGTCCTTTAAAAACCAAATTTTTAGGGTAAAGATGTTCTTTATTTCTAATGTAAATATTTTAATGTTCCTACTGGCATTCTTTTTTTTCAACTTTTTATTTTGGAATAATTTTAGAAACAGAAAAGTTGCAAAGATAATACAGAAAGTTCACCCAGCTTTTCCTAATGTTAATGTTTTCATAGCATAGCACATCTGTCAAAACTAGGAAATTAACATTGGTACAATGTGGTTGGTATTCATTTTTTAAACGATTTATTTTTCTTTAGTGAGAATACTATATCTCTTGGCATACTTAAAATGACACTTCATGATTTTTTTCTCAAATCAAATTTTCTTTGGCTTTATCATTCATTTTTGGTGCTCCCATCTAATACATATGCATGCCTCTAGGAAGCTCAGCTGAGCTTTTATACCCCACATGCCACCTGCCAGCCTAACAGGATGGGGGGTCCACAGAAGCTGGGGGAAGGCCCAGCTGATGGCAGATTTCAACCAAACAGGATAGTAGTAGTGTCCTTGGGATGGGGAGCTTCCAGGGGCCCAGATGAAGTAGCAGAATTGGAAGGAACTAAGTTACATCTGGAAGTCCCAGAAAGTGAGTATGTAAGAGTTTTTCAGTGGATAAGGTAACAAGTTTGAATCTCCAAAGTGGGGATCGAGAGCAAAACTCCATTATACTGAACGTGGCCAAGAAGAAGGAAACCCACCCTCCAGAACAGAAACTTAGTTGGGTCTAAACTGGGCACATAAGGAGAGGGGTGGACAAAGAAAAAAATTACTGGGATTTGGGAATTCAGATATGCAGTTATGTGCTGCATAATGACATTTAGGTCAACAACAGATTGCTTGTACAACAGTGGTCTCATACGATTATAATGGAACTGAAAGATTCTTGTCACCTGGTGATGTAGTAGCTGTCGTAACATCATAGCACAACTCATTACTTACACGGTTGTGGTGATGCTGGTGTAAACAAACCTAGTGAGCTGCCACTCATAGAAATCTAGCACATACAATCATGCGCAGTACATAATACTTGATAATGATAATAATCGACTGTGTTACTGGTTAATGTATATACTTGGTATGGTTAAAGTATAATCCCTCTACTTAACAAAGTTAAATACAAAATAGCCTGCCTCAGACAGGGCCTTCAAGAGGTGTCCCTCTTGAAGACATTATTATCACAGGAAATGACAGCTCCACGGGTGTTATTGCCCCTGAAGACCTTCCAGTGGGACAAGATGTGGAGGTGGAAGACAGTGGCATCACTGATCCTGACCCTGTGTAGGCCTAGGCTAATGTGCATCTTTGTGTCTTAGTTTTTAACAAAAAAGTTTAAAAAGTAAAAAAAATAAATAAATTTTTAAATAAAAAAGCTTACAGAATAAGGATATAATAAGGAAATATTTTTTGCAGCTGTACAATGTGTTTGTGTTTTAAGCTAAGTGTTATTACTAAAGAGTCAAAAAGTTGAAAAAAGCTAAAAAGCTTATGAAGTAAAAAAGTTACAGCAAGCTAAGGTTAATTTGTTTGTGAAGAAAGAAAGATTTTAATAAATTTAGTGTAGTCTTTTCACAGTGTTTACAAAGTCTCCAGTACCTTTGCATTCACTCCCCACTCACTCACTGACTCACCCAGAGCACCTCCCAGGCCTGCAAGGGGAATTGGAAAGTCAGAGCTACCTTGATACCTGGTTTCACAGCTGTAAACATTATATGAGTCTGAGATAAAGCAAAAGCCCACCATGCCTAGAATTGTGACCCCCACAATATATAGATGCTCTATGCCTGAAATTACCTCAGCCTCCTTGCCATCTGTGTTTAATGCTGGGTTATTGAAAGAATTCACAGTCTTAATTACTGTAATTATTTCATCTTCAAAGGTATCTCAGCATGTGGGAAGTATGTTCTACAAGAAAAATCTTTCACTCCCTACTCATGCAAGACAAGCATTAGATCAACCAGCAGAGACAGCCCCTCTTTTGGATTCTAATTCCTGGAGTGATCCATTGAGCATTCCTTGTTCCCAGGATCTGGTGATTCCCAAAGGAATTGAGCAAGATAGTGTGAGGAATTAAAAGCCCTCAAGGAGGAAGACAGTCTTTACCAGTTTTCCAAAGAGTCTAGGCTATTGCAAAGGGTGTGTGCGATTTCCCGGGACCAGTGGGAGGAGGAAAGGGAGGCAAAGCCAGCCCTCCGAGCTGTCCTGGAGGGTGCCCTGCCCACGAGGCCCTGCCAGGGCTGAATGACTCCGGCACCAAGCGGCTGCCAGTGTCCCTTGGCAGCGAGTGGTAACGAAGGAGGGAACGTGCAAACATTGAGAAAGCTGGAGTTGAGCGTTTTTTTCATGAGGAAATCTGTGAAGAAGCCAAAATAGCTGAAATTGAAAAAAGAAGTCCTTACCTCTGTTCACCCATTTTCCATCCCCCAACCCTAAAAGAGACAGACAAAGGCAACCCGGTGGGACAGAAAGAAGCAGAAGACAAAGGGAAGAAGCGTAACACAGAGAAGCGGAGAGGCTCACCACGAGGCCTACGCCTTTGCCCATCGCACACGTCCAGCCCCAAGCAGGCCCACGCTGAGGAAGGGGAGAAGCTTTGCTCTTCAAGTCCCAAGTTTGACTATTGCCCAAGACTGGATATTTTATTTCTGAAACAAAACTATGTTACGACTGAGAAACACTGGAGGACTCACTATCTGAGAGGGAGCTGAAAAGTAAAAGTACCCGCTTGAGATTTCATCCAAGGCGTGGGGAAGAGTTATCTCTGCAAAGCAGGTTTGAACTGGCAAAGTAGAGGGAAGAAGATTAGAGTGGCTTTCTGCTGTACCCTCTGGAATCCTACTTTCTCAACCGAGTATTTAACAGAATGTGTCTGAAAGGAATACATAGAACAATGGTAATGATTTGCTCAAGGAGGGGACTGGCTGGCAGAGGTATGAGGAAGACGTCTTACTATATACCCCGTTGTACATTTAAAATTTTTAACCATGAGAATGTATTTTCCATTAACGCAATTTACATTTAAAATGAACAAACCAAAATCAAGCAGGAGGGAAGTGGGGAAGGAGGGAGGGGTAAATTCACACCTGATGGGTACAATGCACACTCTGTGGGTGATGGACACACTTATAACTTTGACTCTAACTGTACAAAAGCAATATATGTAACCAAAACATTTGTACCCCCATAGTATTCTGAAATTAAATTAAATTAAATTAAAATAAAAGGAACAAACCTTAGTAGGCAGCCTCAGAGATGGCCCCCCCCCTTGCTTCCTGGTATTCACGCTCTTGTGTAATCCCCTCCCCTCAAGGGTAGGCTGGGCCTATTGCATGTTTTCTAAGGAGACGTGATAGAATGTCACTTCTGTGGCTTCTGTAACTGATGCTCTCTCTCACTCTCTTTGGATCTTCTGAGTCCTGCCAACAGCCACGTGAGAGAACTTGAATGTGCTACAGCTCTAGGCTCATGGCAGCCCATGAGAGACCCGGAGCCAATTCCCCCACTTGAGCCTCTCCTGGACTTTTGACCCTCAGTAATTGTGAGACAATAAATGTGAGTTGTTTTCAGCCGCTAAGTTTTGAAGTAATTTGTTTCACAGCAACAGAGTACTAAAACAAACAAATAAGTTGCATTTAGTAAACACAAATAGCATGCTACCCACATTCACTTTTTGATTTGGAAAGTGGGCTTTTGAAATTATTTTCCTAAAAGCCATGCTAATTTAGTTGAGCCTTGCTTTTTTTCATTTTTACTAGGAAGACAAGAGATTTTTTTCCTGACATAAAACTATATTATACCATCAAATATTCTTGTGAATTGCTAGTTTACTCTCTTGGTCCCTTTACAGAGAGAGAGAGAATCCCTCCAGATTTCAAAAATTTATTAATTTTGCATAAGTTAGGATGGCAATAAGCTGATGAATAACAAGTGTCAGGATTTTTACTAAAAATAACTTGAAAAATACCTCACTCTCTCTGACCCCCGGTGTGCTGAAGAACTTTTGGTACATGAGCTTTCACCTGCTATAATTCCCAGCATGCAGAAGTTTCACAAAATGCTGGGTGTGAGTTTACAGTTGCTATGGAGGGGAATAAAAAGAGGGGCTTAATTAATATTTTAAGTGGCAAAGGGATTAGGTGGCTCCATCCACATGATGACTTTTCAATTCCATATCCCTGCTAAATGAGTCAATTGAGTTGGTAACTGATTTGAACAGATGTGTCTCTGTGTTGCTCAAAGGAAAATGTTCTGCTATGCCATCCTGGCATGTACTATCACCAAAAAAAGCACTGTGCTTAATTTTAGATCCATGCATTAAAAAAGAACCAGAAGAGCACATGAAAGGGAGGCTCTCCCCAGCTCTCAGTACTCTTCATTGGAAGAAAATGAAACTGAAATTGCTTGTCCATACCAAGATTGCTTTCTTTCCACATTAAAGACTCCTGAGTACCTTTTAGCAAAAGGGATATTTTACTAACAGGTGACTTTGGAAAGTAAAGATTTTACTTACATTACCATATAGAAAAGTTTTTAACTTTTTCTCAAATGCTACTTTAGTCTTGAGCATATTCTGTAGTCTTTATGAGAATAAAAAACAAACAGCAACAACACAAAAAAGTCTCTTTTGTTTGAAAACAAATCACAATAAAATAAAATTCTGTTTGATAAGTAGGATATTATAACTTATGAAATATTCTGTTTAGAGTGATTGAGTAAACATCCATGTAAGGGAGTACTATGTACCTCTTTCCTCTGTGGAAGTATTTTAGCCACTAAGAAGAAATAATGGAATTTGAATATCACCATTTTATACCCTAAAAAGTAAAGAATCTAGGCAATAATCATAAATGGCTGCTAACATCACAAAAATAGAAACAACCAGACATTATGTGCTGTCTAATGAAATCCATGAAACCCCTTGTGAAGTAGTTTTACAAAAAAAAAAAAAAAAAATTAACCTGAATCTAATTAAACCTGTAGATGCAAAAACCAGTATACAGGAAATACAGGGGTCAGAAGAACATGTTAAATATACCACAGTTATGAAAATTGTAAATTCCAGACTGTGGGAAACCATATAGTAGAAATGGGCTGATGTTTTTTAGCAAATAAATTGCAAGGAAGACAGAGAAGGGGAAAGAGAAAACTTACACAGTAAAGGATACCTAAGATTCAAATCACCCACGTGTAAAAGTTTTGGAAAGAGTGGTGATGGTTATACAACACTGTGAATGTAATTAATACTACTGAATTGTATGTTGAAATCACAAATTTTATATTAAATATAACTATAATTTAAAAAAATGTTTTAACCCAAATCACCTAATATAATCACAAAACCTATTTAAATCCTTATTCAAACACACAGTTTAAAAAATGAAACAATTGGGGGAAAATTTGACCATAATTGAGGATATTTGAGGCTATTAAAGAATTATTATTTTTTAAACGTGATAATAGTATTGTGGACTTTTTACAGACATTTTTTAGAAATGTTAATATATATTAACATATCACTTCTCAGCCTTTTGGCTAAGATTAGGTGTGAAATACATACTGAAATATGTGCAGATAAAATGATATATGTTGTGTCTGGGATTTGATTTGATCTTGCCTACAACCTAACAAATTAGCCCGTTATTATTTTATGGAGATTGGCAGAATACACAAGCCTCTTGGGTTGAAGATGAAGGTCTTTATTACTTATGACACAGTAAGCAGCACAAACATCAGCATATGTGTGTTGGTTCCCCTTACCCTTGGGTGCTTGTTGAAGCTGGGTGTCCCTGCTTCAGGGACTCCTAGGAGTCCCTGAAGTTCGCTATACTATTCACACCAGAGCAACACACATGGTCTCAGAGGATGCCTGCACATGCAGTTGGTTTGCTTCAAAGATGAGGAACACAACTTAGGGAACCTACCAATTTTATAGCAAGCTGTAAGCAAGCATGCTTTTTGTCTGGGGGTGGTGATGGGTGTGGAGGAGTTGAGGAGAGATGTTACCTCATTTATCAAGGTTACTATCTGCATAACTAACCCTGAGAAATGGCCCTGGTAAAAGAACAGTCAGGACCTTGCAGTCTTGGTCAACCCAGCAAGCTGTGTAAGGAAAAAAAGAGGCCCAAGGAAAAGTGTCTCTCCCAACAATATCATGACATTTATTTGCTTCCAAAAATCCATTGAGAGGGAAGGGTGTAGGTAAGGAAGGCATTGGGAGCATGGGTGAAACAAGTTTGCTCATGAGTCAATACTTGTTAAAGCTAGGTTTTGAGTACATGAGATTCACTATACCATTCACTCTTGTGTATGTTTAAAATTTCCATCATAAAAGTTTTTTTAAAGTCTGTTTACTAAAGAGAATAAGTGTGGATACCAATGTTTAAAAAAAACAGAATATCAGAAAATGAATATTTGCTATCTAAAATACATGGACTATTTTATCCTGCCCACTAATACTAAAAATGTACTACTTCAAGCAAATGTAGTTTCTTACTATGGGAAACATGCACACTGTTATTTTAGTACAGATAGCTGAAAGGTCTGTTTTATAGAGAATTGCAGTCAATTCACTGTACTTGTCAACTTACCCTCAGGAAGATGAATCCCTCTTTACATAAGTCAACACAAGGCCCAAGGTCTTTGATGAGTCTGATAATAGCCACAAAATGTCATTGTGCAGCTGTGAGAAGCTAATCTTCCTTGTAAAGGGAATAGTTCATTAGAACACCATTGGGCACCGTTTTGAAAAAATCTGAATGTTTTTAGGCTGTGCACATATTTTTTTAAACTACATTTGTAGTTTTTCTAAAACTATACCTTCCTCTTTGGCTTGTTCCCTAATTAGGTGATTTTATTTTGCTAGCTAGAGTTACAAAAAGTTTACTAAACTGATTGTTGAATTTAATTAGTTATTTGTTTCATAGTGTTAGAAGTTATTCTCATTAAACACAACAAAACCAAGCACCTCAAACACCTCGTTACTGTAAAAAACTTCTTATTGTCTTTTTAAAATACAAACATACCTCAGCAATATTTCAGATTTAATTCCAGACCATTGAAATAAAGTAAATATTGCAATATAGCAAGTCGCATGAATTTTCTGGTTTCCCAGTGCATATGTTTACAGTATACTGTAGTCCATTAAGTGCGCAATAGCATTATGTCTAGAAAATGTATATATCTTAATTTAGAAATACTTTATTGCTAAAAAAGGTTAACTAAGCAAGCACGTGCTGTTGGAAAAATGGTGCCAGTAGACTCACTCAACACAGAATTGCCACCTTCAATTAGAAAAAAAGTGCAATATTAGTGAAGCACAATAATATGAGGTATGCCTATAGATTAGCCTGTAGGACTTGGCAGGAGAGGAGGAAAACAAACTATAATTCTTCTAATTATTTTCAAACTTTGGGGAAACATTGGTGGTTTTTTACAGTTATAAAATTAAGCTAATCATCTGTAGTTCCTAGACTAATCCTTCTCCTTTTAATATATGCATTGTATTAGTTCTCTTTTTCAGTAATTTACAGATTCTCAGAAATAATTAGGAAACCGTCAGTTCTTCAGTATTGCTATTCAACAGTTCATGCACTGTGAATAGACTAAACTCTGCAGTCAAAAGACACAGAGTGGCTGAATGGATAAAAAAGCAAGAGCCAACTCTACATTGTCTGCAAGAAATCCGCTTCACCTAGAAAGGCACACATAGACTGAAAATAAAGGGATGGAAAAAGATAATTCCATGCAAATGGAAACCAAAAAAAAAAAAAAAAAGAGCAAGAGTAGTTATACTTCTATCAGATAAAATAAATCTCAAGACAAAAACTGTAAAAAGAGACAAAGAAGGTCTCTTTTTAAAATACATGCATACCTTATATCATTATAATGATATAATGATAAAAGGGTCAATTTAGCAAGAGAATAAAATAATTCTAAATATATGTGTACCCAACACTGGAGCACCTAGATATATAAAACAAATATTATCAGAGCTAAAGAGAGAGATAGACCCCAATACAATAACCATTGGAGATCTCAGTACTCCACTTTCATCACTGAACAGATCATCCAGACAGAAAACCAACAATAAAACACTGGACTTAATCTGCATTATAGAACAAATGGACCTAATATATATTTACAGAATGTTTCATCCAACAGTTGCAGAACACACATTCTTCTCCTCAGCTCATGGATCATTCTCATGGATAGACCATATGTTAGGCCACAAAACAAGTCTTAAAAAATACAAAAAATTTTAAAATCATATCAGGTATTTTCTCTGGCCACAATGGAATAAAACTAGAAATCAATAACAAGAGAAACACTGGCAAATATATCAACACATGGAAATTAAACAGTACACTCCTGAATGAACAATGGGTCAATGAAGAGATTGAGAAATATATTAAAAATTTCTCACAATAAATGAAAATGAAACACAGCATATCAAAACCTATGGGATACAGTAAAAGCAGTGATAACAGGAAAGTTTATAGCAATAAATGCCTGCATCAAAAAAGTAGAAAAACTTTAAGTAAACAGCATACTGATGCAACACAAAGAACTAGAAAAACAACAGCAAACCAAACCCAATATAGAAGAAAAGAAATAGTAAAGATCAGAGCAGATATAAATGAAATGGAAACCAAAAAAAATATATATATATATACACCCACAAAAGATCAACAAAAAGTTGGTTTTTTGAGAAAATAAACAAAATTGACAAATCTTTCACCAGACTGACTAAGGAAAAAAGAGAGAAGACCCAAATAAATAAAATCAGAGTGAAAAAAGAGATATTACAACTGATACTGCAGAAATTCAAAGGAACATTAGAGATTACTATGAGCAACCATATGCCAGTAAATTGGAAAACCTAGAAGAAATGGATAAATTCCTAGACACATACAACCTACCAAGATTGAACCAGGAAGAAATCCAAAACCTGAATAAACCAATAACAAGTAATGATATAGAAGCCTTAACAAAAAGTCTCCCATCAAAGAAAAGCTCAAGCCCCGATGGCTTCACCACCGTACTCTAACATGCATTAAAAGAAGAACTAATACCAATCCTATTTAAACTATTCCAAAACATTGAGAAAGGAATACTCTGAAACTCATTCTATGAGGGCTGTATTGCCCTGATGCCAAAACCAGAGAAAGATATAACAAACAAAGAAAACTATAGGCCAATATCTCTGATGAACATAGATGCATAAATCTTCAAAAAAAAAATACTAGCAACTGAATTCAACACATTAAAAAGATTATTCATCATGATCAAATAGGATTTATCCCAGGGATGCAAGGATGGTTCAACATATGCAAATCAATCAGTGTGATACATCATCAACAGAATAAAGGACAAAAACCATATGATCATTTCAATTGATGCTGAAAAAGCATTTGATAAAATTCAATATCCTTTGATGATAACAAAAACTCTCAAAAAACTAGATATAGAAGGAACTTACCTCAACACAATAAAAGTCATATGACAGACCCACAGCTAGTATCACACTGAATGGAAAAAAACTGAAAGCATTTTCTCTAAGATCTGGAACAAGACAAGGATGTCCACTTTCACCACTGTTATTCAACATAGTACTACTGGAAGTTCTAGCTAAAGCAATCAGACAAGAGAAAGAAATAAAGGGCATCCAAATTGGAAAGGAAGAAGTCAAATTATCCTTGTTTATATACAATATGATTTTATATCTAGAGAAACCTAAAGACTCCACAAAAAAAAAGTGATAAACAAATTTGGTAAAGTTACAGGATACAAAATCAACTTACAAAAATCAATAGCATATCTATATGCCAACAGTAAACAATCCAAAAAGGAAACCAAGAAAGTAATCTCATTTCCAATAGCTACAAATAAAATAAAATACCTAAGAATAAACTCAGCCAAAGAAGTGAAAGATCTCTACAATGAAAACTATAAATCACTGATGAAAGAAATCAAAGAGGACAAAAAAATGGAAAGATATTCCATGATCATGGATAGGAAGAGTCAATATTATTAAAATGTCCATATTACCTAAAGCAATCTACAGATTTGATACAATCTCCATGAAAATACCAAAGACATTCTTCACAGAAATAGAAATAATAATCTAAAAATTATATGGAACCACAAAAGACCTAGAATAGCCAAAACCATACTGAGCAAAAAGAATAAAACTGGAGGAATCACATTACCTGACTTCAAATTATACTACAAACCTAGTAATCAAAACAGTATAGTACTGGCATAAAAACAGACACAAAGACCAATCAAACAGCATGAAGAACCCAGAAATGAATCCACACATGTATAGTGAACTTATCTGTGACAAAGGTGCCAAGAACATACACTGGAGAAAGGACGGTTTCTTTGATAAATGGTGCTGGGGAAACTGGATATCCATATGCTGAAGAATGAAACTAGACCTTTATCTTTCACCATATATAAAAATCAAATCAAAATGAATAAAAGACTTAAATCTAAGACCTGAAACTATGAAACTATTCAAAGAAAACATTTGGGAAACACTTCAGGAAATTGGTCTGGGCAAGGACTTCTTGAGTAATACCCCCAAGGCACAAGCAATCAAAGCAAAATTGGAAATGGTATTCCATCAGGCTAAAAAGCTTCTACACAGCAAAGGAAACAATCAACAAAGTGAAGAGGCAACCCACAGAAAGGGAGAAAATATTTGCAAACTACCTATATATTCTAGTTAATAACTAGAATATATAAGAAGCTCCAACAACTCAATGGAAAAAAATCAAATAATCCTAATAAAAAATGGACAAAGGATCTGAATAGACATTTCTCAAAAGAAGACATACAAGTAGCCAGCAGGTAAATGAAAAAATGCTCAACATCATTAGTCATCAGAGAAATGCAAATCAAAACTACAATGAGATATCATCTCACCCCAGTTAAAAGGGCTTTCATCAAAAAGACAGGCAATAATGAATGCTGGTGATGAGGTAGAGAAAGGAATCCTTGTACACTGATGGTGGTTATGTAAATTAGTGCAACCACTATGGAGAACAGCATAGAGGTTCCTCAAAAAACTAAAAATAGAACTACCATATGACCCAGCAATCCCAATGCTGTGTATACATCAAAAAGAGGGGAACTCAGTACATTGAAAAGATATCTGCACTCCCATGTTTATTGTAGCACTATTCACAGTAGCCAAGATTTGGAATCAACCTAAGTGTTCATCAATGGATAAAGAAATTGTGGTGTGTATGCACAGTGGAATATTATATGGTCACAAAAAAGAATGAAATCCTGCCATTTGCAACAACACAGATAGAACTGGAGAGTGTTATGTTAAGTGAAATAAGCCAAGCACAGAAAGATAAATCTAGCATGTTTTCACTCATATATAGGAGCTAAATATTAAAAACAATTGATTACATGGAGACAGAGAACAGAATGATGATTACCAGAGGCTGGGAAGGGTAGTGGAGAGGGAGGATAAAGTAGGGATGTTTAATGGGTGCAAAAGTATAGTTAGATAGTTAGAATGAACAATATTTGATAGCACAACAACCAAAGTGACTATAATCGACAATAAGTTAGGGTACACTTTAAAATAACTAAAAGAGTGGAATTGGAATGCCCTAACACAAAGAAATGGCAAATGCCTGAGGTGATGGATACCTCAATTATCCTGATTTGATTAATTCACATTGTATGCCTGTATCAAAACATCAGATGCACCCTCTAAAGATATGCAACTATCATGTACCTGTAATAATTAAAAATAAAAAAATTTACAAATCCAATTCATTCACACAATAGATTTTTACTAAGAACATGTGTACCAGGCTTGGTACTGCACACTAGGGATAAAAGGTGAAAAACACAGGTTCTACCTGTGCAGAGCTTATGGTCTAGCAGATTTGCTGATTAGAGCATTTATTGTAGGCAGGAACATTCCTGCCTACATTTGTGTGTGTGCATGTGTGTGTGTCTATGTGTGTTTAGCTAACCCAAGTCTGAGGAAAAAGGGGTAAATATGAGATGATGCTCAAATCTTTTACCAGCCCATTCCCTGCCAGTCCCCTCTCAACATTCTTAGTTCTTTGATATCTAAAAAGTATTTCGCAATCTCAGATGCCCTTCTTTCTGTGCTCCTTTTTTGGTAGTAGCTAGGTTTCCACACTTCTTTTTCACAGTTGCACTCCTATATAGAGAAATAGCCTATTGCACTTTAGAAAGGGTGAGAAAGTTCCAGAAAAGATAATAAATCAGCTGTTACAAGAACCTAAAAACCCTGCTTCTTAACCACGCATATTCCTAACTATCTCCCTCCTGAGAGCCTTGGGAAGCACAAAAAGAAAAAGAGTCCATCTCCTTTCTGGGGCTCAGCAGCCACTGTGACCTTCCCGCACCAGAGGCCTCAATCCTCACAGCCACTATCGGCCGTGCCATCACTGTTCTCTCAGAAACTGCTCTTCACTGAGTACCTGAAGACAAATGTCAAAACCAAGCCTGTGCCACCGATGTGTGACACTGTGGGCTACAAAGGGCTCACGCATCTGTGTCAGGGAAGAGAGGCCTCCAAGCAAAGCAAAATGTGTAATACATTCTGTTTAAAGCAAAGCTGCCTAGGACACTTCTTGCCTCAGAGCAAATGCTCCCAGGTGATCAAAGTCATTTGGGAGAGAAAGCTGTGAAAGAGGAAAATAAAAAATCAAGGACAATGTGACCCTAGCCTACCGTCCAGCCTCTACCACCTGTGACAGCAACAGAGCCCGGGAAATTATGGCACCTACCATCCTAAGACATCCATCTTTTAAACTAATTCCAACCACCAAAAGGAAAAGTAACTCTGACTCACCCCTTACCCATGTAGTCCATTCTGGGCCAGACTTCACCTTGGCCCACAGGAAGAGAGAAGTTTCGATTGCATGCCAGGTGGAGACGAAGGGACTGTGCTATGGACTGACTTTCTGGCCACATCACCAGGGAAGATGAATGTCCCCTGGGGGCTCCTGGCAGGTGGTCATCCATCTCTGGCTTCTGGCCCCTGCCCTTTTCCAGCCACTTCCTCCTCCTAATACCATCTCGCAGGTCTGCTAAATTAGGGCTCCGAATTCTTGCTCTGCCTTTCCTGCACAACCAAACTCATCCCAGAGAGTTTTTTCCAGTGAAACCTTCACTCAATTCTTGACGTCTCACCAATCTCGATGTGGAGGGATATTCCACCCTGTCGTAAGAACCAGCTTGATCGTGTATGTATCTTCCACCTTTGTCCTGTCTGTTCACTCCAAATCCCTTAGGCCTATGGTCCCCAACCCCCAGGCTGCAGCCCGATATGGCGAGTCGTGCCTGGTTAGGAAAATAGGGCTGCGCGTCACGGCCTGAGCTCTGCCTCCCTCCGCGCCTTCCCACCCTGCCCTCCACCCCCAACCCCATCCGTGGAAAAATTGTCTTCCATGAAAATGGTCCCTGGTATCAAAAAGGCCACCACATTCTAAATTCAGAGCACTTCACCTCCTGTAACAGTAAGACATCTATTCTTTTTTAAAAAATGGTTCAATTTTCCTATAATGGTCATCTCAAGCAGCCTCCCACGTACTGCCCCAAGATCTCAGGGAGCTTATATGCAAATGACACCCAGGACACAGGGTCATAATTTCCCCTTTCATCAGGGACACAGGCCTCTTCAGACACCACACTAGGTTACACAATCTATGAGCTATACTTATAATACAGCCTTGAAGTAGACTTTATATTGCATCTGTAATCCATCCTGCTGCTTCTCTCTGGCTTATCTCAATCCTCAAGTTCTCTGTTTTAAGTCTTTATTCCATATTATTATAAATTTATTTAATTAATTTAACTGAATACCTTGGACAATATCTACAAGGCAAAGTTTAGGCTTATAAATCAGAAAGCCTGTTTCTCTTCTAAAGTAGATTGTGCCACCAGCTGCTTTGGATCATAGACTGGAAACATCATTCACCTGCTCTGTGAACACTGTTCAAAGTATGGAAACTCTAAAAATTTCTGTCCTTTATGGGCCAGGCTGATAATTTGCTAAACTGTCAACCTGTTCTGTAACATTTGTGTGAGTAATCCGACAGGTTCTGTGCAGGAAGCATAATATTTCCTGGAGTTATTTCAAATACAGTGCTGTGCTTTGCTTTGATAATAGAACTGTGCTGCAGTTTTCTTTCACCTGCAAAACAGAGATTACAAGTGTTTACAGAAAGCGTTGGTACAATCAGATAAATAATAGTTGAGAACAGTTCCCTGATATTTTCAAGACTTCCATCGCAGTCCTTTACTATATCAACATTTTCTTTTCAGACTCATATTTAGGTCCGCAAACATTGAATAAACAGAAACAGCTTCCTTCAAAACAGAAGAAAGAACTCTTATCCATGCTATTATGGTTTTTTCCTTATGAATTAGGGAATGATCACGTGGCTAATTGTTATGCGATTGGAGTTACTGTCCTAGTCTAACAATTGATTTAGAATCCTTTAATAATCAGCTTTTTCAAAATGATCAACTTCATTGTTTATGTTTGGTATTAACACCTATAGTTTGTTACTAAAACCACTCATTTACTTGAGCAAGCAAATAAATAAAGATTCACAGCACCAGGATCTGAATGAATCAGCCAACGTCTTGTTGTGTGGGTCATGCAGACATGAGAGGGCTATCAGTAACTCCGAAAGACAATCCTACACAGGACTAACAGGCAACATTTTTAGTCCTGGGAGCGTATGGTGGAAAAAAGCTTTTTTCCAGGTTTTAGGACTGTTCCCATGCCAGGGGCATAACAATATCATTATTTACCAATCTTTGTCTGTACCCACCAACTCCTCAGACAAACGACATCCACAGTATGTATTGTAATCACTGCTTCCCTTACAGAGAACTGCCCAAAGTGAATGGTCTAATTGGGTTACTTCTTATGATTACTATGACTGAAATACTTAAATTATAATTTAGGAATTTGTTTAAAAAATTAGGATAAAGGATAAGAACTTTTTTTAAAAAACCTATAGGTATTAGTATATAAAAGGGGTGACTAAGTATGGAAAGTTGCTATGAAACGCAATAATTTATGTGAAAATTCAAATATTTTTTATGAACATTAAAATCTTTTATTTAAAAGCAAGTAGTTTGTTTCAATTATCTTGTTTTAGGATGGTGTATCAATTAGGATGTTCTATGATGCAAATGACAGAAAACCCAATTCAAACTGGCTTAATCATAAAATAAATTCACTGGATTTAGTAATTAAAATGTCTGGATATCTGCCTTCAGGCAAGGCTGAATCTAGTGTCTCAAATGATGTCACCAAGGATCCAGATTCTCTTTGTGCTGCTTTCCTTTGTCTTCATCTTCAGGTTCTGCAGAAGTGGCTCCCAAGGAGCTCAAGACCCTCCTCTCAGAGTAGTGAAACACCTGTCACAGTCCACACATACCACTCTCAAATCACACAGTAGAGAGGAAGAGCATATGTCACTTCTAATAGATTCAAAGTCTAGCAGTCAATCGGTTTCGTTGGCTCCTTTGGCTCTTGTGCCCAATCACTGCACCAGGAGACCCAGATACATCCCTGGTTGTATCTGTATTGATTGGTCCATCCCTGAAGCCTTAATTTTTAAAATCTTTTAGCCCCATAATTTTGTTTTTCATTTGTAACATCTCATCTCACTCTTTTAGTTGTTACTCCCTTGAGAGTAGCAACTATGACTTCTAAATTCTTGAATTATTTCAAAGCACCCAAAATAATGAAGGCTCAACAAATGGGATAAAATGAGTGAATAATTTAAGGTAACCATTATATTTAATATTTTTGTGATGATCATAATAGTCATTTATTTGTTTATGAACTGTTGTATAGTATCCCAAGGTACTTTGTAAAAAATATATAGTCGTGCACTGTGTGACGGTATTTTCATCAATGACAGATCACGTACATGACTGTGGTCCCATGACACTATAATGCCATATTTTTACGAAACCTTTCTTATATTTAAATATGTTTAGATACACAAAAACTTACCATGTGTTACAATTGCCGTAATTGTAACAACATGCTGCACAGGTTGGTAGCCTAGGAGCAATAGGCTATACCAAATAGCCTAGATGTGTAGTAGGCTATACGATGTAGGTTTGTTTAAGTACATTCTGTGATGTATGCACAACAAGGAAATCACCTGCAGACGTATTTCTCAGAACACATCCCTGTTGTTAAGCAACACGTGACTCTATTGGAATCATAGGATGATCAATGTTTTCCATGGCCCTTCCAGACCCTCCTCCCACCCTCTCCCTCTTGCTCACCACCCAAGAGGCTGACTGCAATAGTGTCGAATGGCCTCCCTTCCCTCCAACTTCCACTTGGGTGCAGCCAATGGGAGCCACCAAAAGGAGTTTCAGGAGTGGAAGGAAGGAGAGGAGGGAGTATCTATTTTTTAGTTCCTTTCCCTGGCTGCTTTCTCTATGGAGGCCACAGCTCCTGGCAGGCAGCCCTCTCCGCAGTTACAGCCACAGCTCTTCCCAAGTCCTGGATTCTGGGAAACCAGTTCCTCCCCCTGTCCTTTCAGGTCTAGGGATGAGAAGGCTCCCTGCCACTGCTAGTTCTTTTTGGTTCCCTTTATTCCACCCCACTCCAACACACACCTATGTAAATGGTCATTCATTATCTCCTTGATTGCCTCATTTAAGTGTGTGTCATTTGTGTACTGCCAGGGTCCTAGCACACACACTATTAGAAAACCCAACTCAAAGTGGCCTAAGTCATGAGTGGAATTTATTGAAACATGTAACTAAAAAATATGGACAATTGGCTTCAGTGCAGTGGCTCAAATGATGTCATTGAGGCTATTAGAACTGGAAGGGACTTTATTAATCCAGATTGTTACCTTGATTACAATATAATTAAATCTATAGGGTGCAGGAGGGGGTGAGAGGAACTTTTCTTATCCCATTTTGCAGTTAAGAACATTAGAGAATGAGGAAGGTGGTTACTGGCCCAGTTGTTTCTGAATCCTATCTTAGCACTCTGTAAACATCTGAGATAAATAAATTAGAACTTTTAGAGGGCAAAAGCAAAAATTAACTCCATAGGAAAATCCTAAAGACAAAGTAAGTGAATGGTCAATCACTTACATCTTCACACATCATTAACTTTATTCATCTTTTATTCCTCACAGTATTTAACACAGTCTGCACAGTGTAGGTCTTCAGTAAATTGATGGATAATGAAAAGTCTAAGCTAGCTCTCCTCTTTCATGTGACGCTAGAGATGGCGTAGCAACCGACGTGCCTCCCTGTTCCGTCTGCTCGCTAGCTCCTCCTGCTAGCAAGGGATTTGTGTAATGGAGAGACTGAGGGAGACAAAGGAGCACCAGTAAATGATTATTAGAAGCCAAGGACATCAAAACATACAACAGTTTTAATTACTTGAAATTAAGACTTTTGCTGTGTACACAATGTTTCCAATAATGCTACAATGCCAGAGTTACGGAACACGGTAACATAAGGTATGCTTAAAATTTTTTCCATTGTTTCAAGTACTTTGAATCGTTTTTCCTCTGTGAACAATGGACAATTGCTCCACACAGCTGACCTTCTCTCATCTCAAAAGAAAAAGTCATCATTTATACTTTCTAAATTTGAAAAAAAAATTGTAAATGTTTTTGACTCTCATTTAACTTTTCAGTAGGTAATCGATGAGTGTGTCTCCTCTGTCCCATGCTATGCCAATGACAGCAGTTTGTTCCTTATTAAAGCATGGAGAGGAATAACAACCAAATGAGTAATGAGACCATGAGAATTAGTGCAAAGCATCTGTTGCCCAAGAGGTGGTAGAGTGGGAAGATAGGGCCCAGAATACAATAGCAATCCCCTCCACACCCGTGTTCCCACCCAACCAGCGCTTCTTGAGGCCACAGCTTTGGGGAAGACTAGAGATCACCAAAGAGACTTCAGCATCAGACTCGAGAACACCTGAGCACAGCCCATGTGGCTCTCTGAAGGACATATACAGCGTGGGTCTTAGTCCATTTGTTCTGCTATAAAAAATACCTGAGACTGGGTAAGTTATAAGGAACAGAAATTTTTATTTCTCACAGTTCAGGAGGCTAGAAAGTGCAAAATCAAGGTGCTAGCAGATTCCGTGTCTGGTAATGGCTCTCTCTTTGCTTCCAGGATGGCGTCTTCTTGCTGCATCCTCTCATGGAGGAAGGGCGTAAAAGCAAAAAGAAATGAACTCTCCCCCTCAAGCCCTTTTATAAGGGCACTAATCCCATCCATGAGGGCAGAGTCCTCATGGCCTAGTCACCTCTTGAGGGCTCCACCTCTTAATACCGTCCTCTTGGGGATTAAGTTCCAACATATGAATTTTGGAAGGACAAATACATTCAGACCACAGCAGCACGTCTTAGTCAATTTTTTAAATTAAAAACAACTTTTTTCAAATTCTAAAAGTAATCAATGTTTATTATGCAGAATGTAGAAATTTAAGATTCACCTCCCTTCAAAAAGGGAAATGGGAAAGAGTAGGCCTTAATTCTACCACTTAGAAATGATTAACATTGTTAACATTTTGGTGCATATCCAGTGCTTGCTCATGGCTTCCCTCTCTCTCTCCCTCTAGGACATTATTGTAAATATTTTTCTGTGTCTTTAGTCATCATTAATTTTATTTGTCTGTCATTCCTCACAAAACCTAACACAGGCTCTACCTATGTGTGTAGGTATTCAGTAAAAGAATGAATAATTGCATGTCCAAACCAGGTTTTTTCATGTACTGCTGGAGATGATATTGCAACTGCTGCACCATTCTGTTCCCATATGCCTGCCAAAGGAGTACCATGTCAAGGACTTATCTGATACCATCGAGAAACCACAGTACTGTACTTACTAAGACCATGGGAAACCTCTTCCTTAAAAGGAGAGAAACTTTACAAGCCCATTGGCAGTGCTTCACAAGTAAAAGTGCCCTTACTGTGGATCTAGAAGATCTGGGTTTGAATTCCAACTGGGTCATTTTATTTCTCAACTTATTTCATTAAGCCTCCATTTTCTAATCTGTAAAATTTAATACTTTCTAATCTGACCTTTAAGACCCCTAGCAGTTACTATCCCTTGGCATATATCTCTATCCAAACACACACATACATGTGTGTATATGTATGTATATGTATATTTTCTGAGCAAAGAAAGGAGGCCAAAACTATACTTTAGGTGCTAGTATGACAAAATCTGAGTTTGTCTGCTTATTTCCTAAAAAGTGAAAGTACAAGGTGTCCCAAAAGTCTCCATACATACATGTAATGAATATTTTGTAAATAAAGGTACATTTAGCTATAATTTCCCATTTTCTCTATGTATGGTCACTTTCGGGACACCTGTATTATAGGAAATCTAGCCAATATATTTTTCATGCCTACGAACACTTTCTGTGGCATGGTTGGGAAAATTGAAAGCAGGAAACTCAACAAAGAATAACAGAAAAATAATAAAACCACTCCTCTATGTGTGTGACTTTTATTAGCTTTCAGTGAGATTCTCAGATGACTGTTGTTAATTCTGTCAGAAGCTCCCTTTCTTGCTTCATGGCTTTACACTTTGTCATTTCCGAAACACTCCCAAAGTTCCAGGTTACAGAGGACAGCTCTTCCCTCACTTGTGAACAGCGAATTCTGTAGGAGAACGTAACAGCTGTAGCAAAAGAAATCCTCATATCAAAACAGGTTGAGACAGGAAAATGATTAGTAGCTGGAGTGTCTGGTGGAAAGGGAGCATGAACTGTTGCCGCCTTCTCATTCCTTCCATCAAGCTCAGAGAGATTTTTAAACACCACATCAATTCCTCGACAATATTTAAGAAACAAGATGATTCCAACAGGATCTTGGTTATACTGAGGCACCCCCTCAACCCTGACTAAGTGGAGAGTAAGTTAAGCGTAGGGGAACCACAAGGAACCGTGCTTGGAAAACCCTGTGCCCATGAAGTTTGTCCACTCACGTGCACCAAGGCTATGGAACTCACCACCCTCAGAGTGTCTGCTTTTTCCAAATAATCACTCAGAACATGCTTGTTCATTCCCAATATGGGTGATATACACTCAATTCTTACTCATTTCCTCTAGTTTGGGACATTTTGTCCCTATGCAGGTAGCACAACAATGCCAGTCATCTCTGGCTGGAAGTTTTGTCTTTTATTCCTGAGGTTGAGGCCAGACCTGCTGTCCCAGCTACCACTGCTGTGGCTGCCACTGAGTATGTGCTTAGCACCTGGCTCTCCTGTTCCTGCAGCAAGTGGGGAGTGATTGCTACTTCTGCTTTGTCTGGTAAAGGAGTCCTTTTGTCTTCAACAGCAGTGGCTGCTGCTGCTGCTACTCCTAAGACTACTTTTTTTATTATTTAAATTTTATAGTTCAAAAATTAAGACATATGGTCTCAAGGACTCAAGAAGATATACAATGAAAAACCTCTATTCCAATTCCATCCTCCTACCACTAAATGTCCTCCTGTAACAAGCAATGTACATATATTCTTTTTAACCTCCTCCTTATGCAAATGTTAACATACTATTATACACTGGGGTTTTTTTCCCACATAACAAAGTATCTGGAGATTATTTCACATCAGTACCTATAGAACTTTCCTGCTCCCTTTAAAAGTTATATGGTATTCCATTACATGTACTTATCATGATTTATTTAAACAGTCTCCTGCTAATAGCCTTTTCAGGCTCTTTCCAGTCTTTTGATTATATACAGTATATAGAATTTCATACAGGTACACACATATCTGTAGCACAAAGCCTTACAAGTGGAATTCTGGGCCAATGGGCTCATGCGATTATAATTTTCACAGGTATTGGAAAATTGCATTCCATAGAGGTTGCACCAATTTATACCCTTGCCAGCAATATCAGTGCCCATTGCTCCACACTCTTGCCAATAGTTTTATCAAAACTTTTGATCTTTGCTAGTCTGACACGTGAAAAATCTCAGTATAGTTTTAATTTGTAATACTTCCCATAGGAAGTTGCAAAAAAAAAAAAATGCCTGTTGTAGTTGCCTGTTTATTTTGTTCTTCTGGCAGAGGAGATAACTGACCAGAGTGCTTCCTTCATCAAGCCCGCCCCACTCACAGGCATCCAGCATTGCCTCAGTTCCTAGTTAGGGACACCTTTCCCTCACGCGGCAGAAAGTACTTGGAGCCAACAGGCATGTGGCTCACCCTGTCACAGGGTCTGGCTGGGAATCTCTCTAACTCTGCATAACTTCTGATACTTTTCTTACTAGAGGGCTCTTTGCCTATGTCCCTTCCTCAGGCTAGCAGCAGCTGGAGCCCCTCACCCCCACCCCCCTGCCAATTCCTGAAGGGCCAAGGGGAGGGAACCATCTCCAGAACCCAACTGAGAGAGCTGAATGGAGAGGGCCACCTAGCAAGACCTATGGTCTTAACCAAGGACACGACCAGATCACTGCCTCCTATCGGGGAGGTGAACCAGCAGACTAAATAACCTGACCTCCTATCCCACCCTCCAGTCTCCTGCCAGGCTTTTCACTGGCCCAATCTAAACAGAAGCCGGGAGTCAAGGGAGACAATTGATGTAGTCCCTTCAGGTCAGCCTCTGGATTAGAAAGCAAGTGGAGAAGGGTTGAGAAGGCATCTAGAGGGACAAACAGAAGACACCCAATTTGCCTACAAAATGGCAAGTCCTGTGTTCTTTTGGAATTTGTTCCTTCAGATTCTTTGACTCTTGAATTTTCCAAGCTCCAGGAAGACTCGGGATATTAGCCCTAAAGATTTCAGTCATGACCACCCATGCTTCCCCTCATGTAAGATTTTTCTGATACACAGGCACTCAGCTGCATAGTAGTGATAATTGCCTCTAGGTTAGTTATACATTTTTTAAAGTTCATCATCTGGATCTTGGATACAGTCTATTAGTACAGTTAGAATCCTGAGAGAAAAAAAGTCTGAATAAGAAAGAGGCATTATTACTCATTTACATGAGTTTCATGAAGTTCTGCTTGTTTTACAGGTTGGAAATAGCTGAAGTGTGTACTCTGGAGACCAAACAGGCTGTGGCAAATTATCATTCAACTCTAGAAACCCAATGTCACACCATCAAAAGACAATGGGTATGAATGAAGCCCCACTGATTGTTAAAAGATAAACTTAAACACATTAAAATTTTAAAGAGTTTATTTGAGCAAAGAACAATGCATGCATTGGGCAGCACTCAGAACAAGAAGAAGTTCAGAGAGCTCTGCTGCAACAGTGTGAGGAGGGAGCTTTCATAGGATGAATGAACACAGAAGACAAAGAAAATATATTTGATTAGCAAGAGTGGAAAGAGGCTAGTTATAGGTTGGTTGGTGGTTTCTGACTGATGAAATCTCTAGTTTCAGTTTATTGTTACATTGGGCTTCAGTTTACCTACACAATAATTTAAAGTGCTGAAGCCACTCCAGCCTGATGGCCTTTCAATTTACAAAAATTTTAACATGATATTAATATCTAAATCTCAGTAGTACCTTATTACCACTTGCTCAACTATGTGTAAGAGGTACAATTTTTAATAGTGTCTCTATTTCTGCAAATTTGCTAGAATCTTTAGGGATCTTACATGCACCCATGAGTCACTTGTTGTCACTATTTGTCATTCTGGTAAGCTGGACTAGGATTTCATAGCTTCTGGGGCAGACGGTTCCATAGAGATATCACCCAGAACTGAAACTACTCCTGTCCTCACAGCTGTCCCCTGGGTACTTGTTGAGTGGGAACTCAGCAATGCCTGGAGCTACATCCAGTGTCACTGAACTATAGTCCTGCAGCTATGCTGGTAGAGTTGGAACTGAAATGTTGTCCTTGGGGCTAAAAGTCCAAACAGTTGATCTTATAAAGTGAGAAGGAGAATACTCCCTCTGGGTTACATCCAGGTGCAACAATACAGGGTCTCACAGTAAAGTTGCTTGGACCTAAACTATTAGAGCATTTACTTTCACAGTTCTCTTACCTAATACACTAAGCAAATTTTGCCAGCAGCCATACCCATTGCCATAAGTCTTTGTTGAGGTAAATTCTATAGTACTGATCTAAAATCTCCACCCCCTTGAAAGCCATGCTCTGTTTCTGGGTCTCATTTGACAGGCTGGGGTCCTTCTTCTCCTACAAGGCGCTTCTGCCCTCATGCCTCTCTATGCTCTTTCCAAAACTCTGACCTCCAGGAGGACCAGACCAGTCCATTGGACATGTTTACATGTACCTTCACAGAGTTCAAAGTCTTTTTCTTAGAAAGATTTTCAGCCCCAGTGTAAATTAGTGGATGCAAACAGATTCCTAGCAGACAGATGTTTCCTAAGTCCTCTCCACAAAACTATACAACCTCTTTTCCAGACTCCTCCCCCACCCAAAAAAAGCCATACAGCTGCATATGTTATATATTACAAAAGGAAGTCGTTCTTATGGGGTGGGGTGGGAAATGCAGTACACAAAGGTCACCACGTTGACTCTCATTCACAAACCACTCCTAAATGACAGTCTCTAGAGGGTCAAGCCACACTGACAATTTAATAAGTAAGTCAATGAATAAATAAATTCTTCCCTACAGTAATATCCCAATTATATATAGAAGGAATGATGAAAATAGAAAATCACCACTCGGCAAACACCACAGTAATAACTATTTCAGGTAGAGATAAGTAGTAGACACTAAACTTAGAGGACAAAAGTATAATGAAATATAGAATATTTACACAGTTTCAAAATATCCTCTCAAAAGATGCTTATTAATTTCAAAGGAAAGAACAATAACTTTACAGTGGTGAAACCTGGCAGATGCCACCTTAACTAAGTGATCACCAATGATGAGACATGTCAACTACATTCCTCCTGCTAGGACGCACTGAGAAGGGCATAATGTCACTTTCACAATATTCTTGCCAAAATACATAACCTGAATTTAATCATGAGGAAATATCAGACAAACACAAATTGAGCAACATTCTACAAAATACCTGGCCAGTACTCTCCAAAGAGTCAAAGTCATGAAAAACAAAGAAAAACTGAAGAACTGTTCTAGATTAAGGGAGACCAAGGAACCATGAAAACTAAATGCAATTCAAGAGCTTGGATTGGATCCTGAACAGAAAAGGGCATTAGCAGGACAACTTGCAACTTTTGAATAAGGTCTGTAGATTACTTAGTAATACTGTGTCAATATTGATTTCCTGTTTTGAAAATGATACTGTAATTACATAAGATGGCAACATTTGTATAATAGAAGCTGGGTAAAAAGTATATGAGAATTCTTCATGTTATTTTTTACAACTTTCTCAATAAGTCTGAAAGCATTTCAGAAAGAAAATCTGGAAAAAATAAAAATAATTTTTAAAAACTATGACTGAGCAAAATTCACTCACTACAATATTGATTTGCAGAGAAAGTGAAAATACACATTAATTAAAAGAATTATCTTCACTCTTGAATTTAAGACTAGACAAGTAAACTTCTCTTTTGATTAGTCATGTGTAGAATTATTCAGGCATTTCTTAAAAGCACACACTAAACTTTTCAGCATTTATTTTATTACCAAAAGTTGAAGGTCAGAATAATAATTGTATATGAAAGTACTTTAGTGATCCTGGTCTATTGGTCTACCGTTATTACAACACGAACAGACCTCTGCTGGAAACTGTTTTATTATGACAATTGAGCACTAAATACACTGACCTTCAGATCTTCAATTCCTGGGTGTAAGACAGACAGAAGAGAAAATTTTCCATTTGGAAGATGAAAAATCAACACCTCAAAATCACTTTCCTTAGAAGGTATAGCTTAGGAAGGGAACCTAGTACTTTTTTTGTTGTTTACCCTGACATATACCATTTCAAATGCAATGAGTTCATTCATCAGGGAGGGAAATAATTTGCATAACTTAAAAAACACATTTAGAATAAAAGCAGAAATAAAGAAACAAAGAGTAATTGGATCCACAGAAAGCAGAACATCTTACATGTCACATAGGAATATAAAAGGTTATATTTAGTAATAGTAGTTTCTTATATAAATACTCAAGGAAAACTGGAATAACTGGTAGCCTTAATTTGGGGCTGGAGTCATAATTACTTCTTATAACAGCCGTCACCAAATTATTTAGATAGCTACCTAAAAGCAAAAATATCCAATCCATAAGGTTTACTAGCCTACTGTTCTGTTCATTTCAGAGACATCCACATTTTCGAATACCCAGCTAAACGACAGTATGTCAGCTCAAGAGCTGTTGTAAAATCATTTGAAGCCCATATATGAAGCAACAAATGTTAGGACGTTTTTCCCAATCCACGCGTGAGGTCCAGGTCATGAATTCAGTTCCATGAATTCTGTGCTGACCAAGCCTCCATTCTTGCCCCTTGCCATCCCTCTCCATTCTTCCCATCTTAATAGACATTGGGTTTGCACAGAAACGAGGTGTAGGTATACTAATATCCTATAAGGTTTAGCTGCCTTTCCTTGCCCAAAAGGTTTTCATTTTTGCAGATTTAGCTTTGCCAAACCCTGCATTTCCTCTCAAATTCCTGTGCTGGGGGTAGGGTGAGAGGGTATGTGGATCCTTATGTCTGTTCTCAGGTAAATCTACACTTAACAGGAAACTAGGAAAAATGACCGATTCCTGGAATCTCTCTTCTTACAGGGGCGGGCTTCCTCAACCAAATCTGGGGAGCTTCTTGTTAAATTAGCTTTGCCTAAATTCCATAGAGGATTATATGTTAATAGATAATAGAGACCTTGGAATATAATAAAGGCTTCCCAACAGAATGTTGTCCTTATAAATATCTTTTTCTCACTGAAGCTCCAGTGGACAAAGGATATGCCATTTTCATCATTCATTATTCACTCCGTCAACACCCATTTACACTGAGCTAGGCCTTGCACTAGATATTAACAGAAGACTAAGACACAGTCTGGTAGAAAGAAAAACAACAAATTATGATGGAAATTATATATACCATAGCAATGATTTTTACAAAATTTTGCAGGAGCCCTGAAAAAGGGACAATTGAGTCTACTGAAGAGAGAATTCAGGGAAGGTTTTACTGTGGAGATGACATGTTACCTGATCCTTGAGGCCAGGTGGGAAGGTGAAGGAGAAAAATGGGAAACACATGGGAGTGGAGGTGCACATGGTGGGGAGGGCGAGTGGGGGTGAAGAGTGGCCTTTCAAAGTGTATGGTTCTTTAGGAGAGCAGGAAGGTAGGAGTGGACTCGTTACTCTACGGAAGAAGATAGCAGTGTTGGATATGGTCAACTGGCACATAACCAGTATGCTGGCTGAAGTCTTCATTTCCCAGTCTCCCTTCAACTAGAGTTCTGGTTCAAATTAGAACACTGATAGGATATTAGGAGGACAAACGTGATGAGGAGGCCATCTTCCTGCTGCTGATGGCCTGCAAGGTTGCCTGTAGATGGCCTGTAGAAAGACAGGGTTTTTCTACAGCATTGCTTTAGTGTCCAGTCTTGATCTTTGCAGGAGAGGCAACTGCAGCAGTGTTGGCAACAACTTTCTGATCCCAGCTTCCTGGCAGCTGGATCACAGGTCTCCCAGTATCTTCCTGAACTCAGTGTTGCCATGGTGGTCTCCTGAATCCCCAAAGGTAGAGGTTCCCCTGGCTGGTTAGTTTTGCAGAGTCTGGCAGTCATCAGGCAGGCCCAGGGTGGAGTCTGCTCCTCCAACATTTCAATAACTTTGGAAGCATCTAATTGCCCTAAGTAAGTCCTTTTCTTATTAAGATACCTATATTAGTTTCTCTTTTTTTTTTTTTTTGCACTGAACTCTAAATAATAAAGCAAAATTAAGATATGATCTGAGAAACCAAAATATTAATAGATGCCCCTTTATGAGTCAAGGAAGGGGTCAGGGCCTGGCTGGCATAGCAAATTTCTAAGTTCCTGCTGCAACAAGAAAAACCACACTCTTGCTAAACTTCCTAATAATAGGAGCTATCAGGCAAATTATGAGCTGATTTACAACCCAGATCACTGTAACTCTGACTGGACTGAGGTCTGGCCTTATAGTCTCTTCTGATAAGCAACTGCAGATCCTAAGGCAGTTTCAACCAGTTTATAAAGTCTATGCACAAATTGTCTTTGTGTCCTACAGTTCACCTTTTGATGCAAAGAGCCAAATTCCACCTCATTTTAATGCTGAAGTCCCACCCCAAAGTGAACATGGGCTGTATGTTACATATATGTTTACCCATTGCATATACACTTAGCTCCTTTCATAAATATGTATAGCTTCCCTCCCCAAACCTACTGAATATGTATGACTCTACTGTGTCATACAGACCCACTGAGGGGTAAGAATCCAACTGCCCCTTCCCTCCTCAAAGAGAGAGCACCTTCGGTCAACACTAGAGATTATTTCTTCCCAGTTTGCAAACTGATATTGCCACTAAAGCTCTCCTTTCTACTATTTAGCCATTCCTGGTGGTCTTTTGGACAACGGAGAAAATCATGAGAACGCTGTATGTGAATGAAAATGACACTGCTAACTTTTCTGTTTGAAATGACAAAGCAATTACCATTTCCATTAAGAAGGCAAAGTGATGTTTTTATATGTTCTTAGTCTAAAATTAGCATGTTAAAAATGTATGTATTGTACTTTGCAAAACAAAGTATTTGTGCTTTTCAGTGTTACATACTCATTGTCTTATTTATGCCATTTCTTGGCTGGAAGTCTAAAGAATTGATTTGAGATATTAATTCAGCCTCACAAACATGGTAATTAACAAAAATAAAAATAAATTTAATATTAATTCAATTTCCAAATAATATTACTTACTGTACTTTATATTAAATATATTTTATATTAAATTTATATTTTCCTTTGTGATAATAGCATTAAATCATTAACATTATTAACTATATACTTTTAAATGTTTTTATAAAAACCATGCCTGAAAAAGGCCTGGCCATTATTTGCTTTAGTTCTCTATGATTTTTTTCTTTTTAATTTTGTCACACAAATGTTTAACACACAAAATGGACCCAGAGAAAGTATTGTCTAAAACAAAAAACTAAACAGATCAGCTTCCAGTTCACATAAGTCTGATCAATAGGAATATATTCCTATATTATTTCCTTCCATTTACTGAGAAGGTTAGATCCCAGGAAACTGAATTTTCAAGTTCTCACCTACTCCTCAGTCTGCCAGAGAGGGAATCCAGATTGCAGAACCCTTTGTTTAGCAGAACATGGTAATGAATCTTTTAATCTTTTAATTTACAAAAATATGCCCAAAGGAATCTAATATAGAGTCAAGAGCTCAATTTCTTCACTAGATAAAGCACGGGAAATTCTGAATTTCAGAGACAGCCTTAGGAGAAGTGACAGAGACCAGAAAAGAGAAGAGGTTTAGAAAGGCAGAAAAGTATTCTAAAGAGAATGAAGAGAGGTAGACAGGGGCAGTGGGAAAGGACATGGGGAGGACCTAGAGGGGTGGCCAGAGAACCCCTGGATAGCAATACCTGATACTGTTTATTTAAGTTGTGGGCTCTGCTATGCTATAGTTTAAAGTGTATAAGGAAATAGGGAGGCCATGGGACACTCCACCCTTGGGAGGAGGGGTGACAGAAGAGAATCCAGCAAAGGAGACTGAGAAGAAAAGATTAGAGAGGTAGGAAGAAAAGCAGAAGGCTGTGAGGTGTCCTGGAGGGTGGGAGGAGGCAAGTGATCCTTCAGGTTCTTGATTTAAATATCATCTATGAACTGATGATGGTGTAGGGGAGAAAAAATATTTCCCCTATCCTTTTAGGCAGATTAACAGAAGAAAAGCATATCAATTCATAATGTTAATATATTTACCATTCACCAGAGCATCACAGAAAAGAAGTGAAAAACCAAAGAAGTGGTTAGACTTCGGGGCTTATAAACCATCTTAACAAAGGGTGATAAATTGGGGAGAATTTATCCTGACTGATAAAGGAAAGGGGGTTAAGGCTTGGAGATGTGGTAATTTGTGGGAAGGTGAATATATGGAGGAAACTAATGGATAAGGGTTACAGTAAGGTTTCTTTCTGCAGACTCATCTTGGTGCTGTCTCTGTCTCTGGTGATAAGGGTTGTTTTCCTCTGCTTGGTATGGAGAAGAGGGGGGCACCTTCCTGAGTGGAATTCATGCCCTGCTTCCAGACAGATAAAAGAAGATCAAAGCGCCCTTCATATGTCTCCTTTTTCTCAATTGCCTTCAGTTCGAAATAATCCTTATGCCAAAATGGCATATTTTAGGGTGACAGATTCTAATCCCCTTCAACTCTCCAGCCTGAACCTCTCCCCTGAACTCTACTTCTCATATAGCCAGGTGTGCATTCCACATCTCCACTTGGATGTCCATTAGGCTGCTCAACATTAACATGCCAAAAACCAAATTCCTATTCTTCCTATACCAAATCTCGTTCACTCTTATCTTTCCAATTTTAGTAAGTTGCAACTCCATTCTTCTGGTTGGTCAAGCCAAAAATCTTGGAGTCATCCTTGATTCCTCACTTTGCCTCACATTCTGAATCCCATTAACTCTACCTTCAAAACATATCCAGAATCTAAGCACATTCCAAAGCTTCTACAACAACCCCTAGAGTCTAAGACACCATCTCTCACCTGTTTGCTGCAATAACCTACTGACTGAACCTCCCCTCTTCTATCCTTGCACCTCTTCCCACAGTCTATTCCCAACACAGCAGTCAGAATCCTTTCAAAATAGAAGCACTATTATGTTACTCCTCTGCCCCAATCCAGCCTTACCAACCCTCTGATAGTCCCCATTTTACTCAGTGAAAGGCAAACCATTACAATGGCCTACAAAGCCCTATGCAATCTAGTCCCATTTTCCTTCTGACTTTATCCCCTGTGACCCTCCCTCTTTGAATCTGCTTCACCTCCTTACTATTCCTCAAACACATCCTGCACTCTCCCACTTCTGGACTTTTGTAGATGCTGTTTACTCCACCTCAAGTAACAGTTCTCTTAAATACCCACTGGGCTTACTCTCTCTCCTCCTTCATGCCATTTTTCAATCAAAGAGAATCTTCTTAAAGAGGACTGCCCTGACCATTTAAGGTACAATTACACCCACCTTCCCACTGCAAGCAGTCCCTTTGCCTTACTTTGTTTCTCTCCTAAGGTTTTTAATATCCTGCGGGCCTTCTATGTCCAAGGGTTCCCCAACTGCAGATTCAGTCCAAGACTGATCAAAAAAATATTGGGAAAAAAAATTTTTAAGTGAAAAATAATACAAATTTTAAAAACAATAGCACAAAAACTACTTACATAGCATTTACATTATATTAGGCATTATAAGTAACCTAGAAATGATTTAGAGTATATATGGGAGGATTTGCATAGGTTATATGTGTCTACCCAAAATAAATGACTGAGGCAAAGATCTCATCAATGGAGGTTTTTTAAGCCAAAGTTGAGGACACGCCCAGGAAAAACAAAAACCACAAAGCTGTGGCTGTTTTACTGAAGGGGAATTTGAAACTTTCAGTATTTAAAGGCATACACAAAGGAAAAAGGCAGGGGGGAGGGTAATGAGAAAAAGTGTTTACATTTTTGTAAGACTCAGGAAAATCTACATTTTACATAAAACAAGGCAAATGTCAGAGGTCTAGAGTATAAAGAGGGTAGAGTATAAAGAGGGTAGAGATGGTCTAGAGTATAAAGAGGGTAGGACGCTGTTGCAATAATAGTTCACATAGGTAATGATAAAGACTTGTGCAAGGTAATGGCAGTAAGAATGATGAAGAAGGGAAGAATTCCAAATATCTCAGTTGTAGAATCCATAAGATTGGTGACTGATTGGCAGGAAGGCATGGCTGGAATACCTCCAAGGTTTCTAGCACAAGTAATTGAGTGAATAATGATGCAGTTATTAGAATTTAAAAATACATTAAAAGGGGCAGGTTTCTCTAGAGAAACGGCAATTTCTAGTTGGACATCCAGTAGAGACATCCAGAAGAAAGATAGAAATAAACATTTATGCAGTATTTTTTGAAATTAAGCTGTAAGCATGAATGAAATTCCCCAGAATACACAAAGTGAAGAGAAAGGAAGAAGCTGAGCATGGAAGCATGGTGGCCAACATTTGAGAGCTGGGTAAAAGGAGAGAAGCCAAAGAGAAGTCAGAAGGAAGAGGATGATATCACAATGCCAAAGAAGGAGAAAAAGTCAAGAAGTGAATGACCAATATTGTCTAATGCTGAGTAAGATGACAGCTGAAAAGAAATTACTGGATTTGAACAAAAGAATTAGTAATGAAGCATGGAGGCTGACACTAATTTGTTGTAGTGTAAGGTGTGAATGACAGTGAGAACAAGGGGACATTAAATTAAAGCTCTTCTGAAGAAGGTGGTGGGGCAGTAACTTGAGGGGGAGACATCGGCCACAAGGGATTTTCATTCCCTACCATAGTCCTAGCCTAACCTTTGGCATCTAGTAGGCACTCAAAATCTATTAACTGCAATAACATTTTCACTTACAGACCAGGTCTCCTATGAAATAGTCCAGTGTTCTCCAAATGAAACAGCACAAAACAGACTCATCATTCTGGATGGGGAGAGGGATTGAAGGAAATAAAGACATATCATATTCTCTATTATATTTTGGGTTAATTGGTAAGAATCATTACTTCTTTCTCACCCCTTCCCTTACTACACACACCCAAATTATAGATCATAGAAGAGAAAGGAACAAAATGGCTCACCTGAGACCAGAATTGCTTAGTCCAAAAAAAAACTCTAGCTATCTTTATTAAAAGATTAGGCTCAAGATGCGGCAATATGCCTAATTATACATTTTATTGCTATTAGATTAGGTTTATAATGTAGGAAACTTGAAGAATTATTAAATGGTACAATAAATGCTTACAACATAACATTCAGTGAAAAACGCAGGTTACCATATTGCATATGATCTCAATTTGGGGAATGGGAAAATATATAAATACAAAGATGCACGTGTGCACACACACACACAAAATAGGAATAAATACTAGAAGAAAATAAACATATGATTAAAAGATCTCTAAGTGGTAGAATTGGGAGTTTTTATTTTCTTCATTTTACTTTTCTGTATTTTCCCAATTTTCTGCAATTAAAAATGTTGTAAAAGTTTCCCTAAAGGCCAGGCGCAGTGGCTCACGCCTGTAATCCTAGCACGCTGGGAGGTCGAGGCAGGCAGGTTGCTCAAGGTCAGGAGTTTGAAACCAGTCTGAGCAAGAGCGACACTCCTGTCTCTACTTAAAAATAGAAAGAAATTAATTGGCCAATATATACAAGAACAGGGACATTGACTAGTGGAACAAAACAGAGAACCCAGATATAAAACCATCCTCATATAGCCATCTAATCTTTGACAAAGCAGACAAAAACATACTTTGGGGAAAAGAATCCCTATTCAATAAATGGTGCTGGGAAAACTGGATAGCCATATGTAGAAGACTAAAACAGGATCCACACATTTCACCTCTCACAAAAATCAACTCACGCTGGGTAACAGACCTGAATCTTAGGTGTGAAACTATTAGAATTCTGGAGGAAAACATTGGAAATACTCTTCTAGACATTAGCCTAGGCAAAGAATTTATGAAGACCCCAAAGGCAATCACAGCATCAACAAAAATAAATAAATGGGACATGATCAAATTAAAAAGCTTTTGCACAGCCAAAGAAACTGTCACGAGAGCAAACAGACAACCTACAGAATGAGAGAAAATTTTCACAAGCTACACATCTGATAAAGGGCTGATAACTAGAATCTATTTAGAATTCAGGAAAATCAGCAAGAAAAAATCAAACAACCCTATCAAAAAGTGGGCAAAGGACATGAACAGAATCTTTCCAAAAGAAGACAGAACAATGGCCAACAAACACATGAAAAAATGCTCAACATCTCTAATCATCAGGGAAATGCAAATCAAAACCACAATGAGATATCACTTATCTCCAGTGAGAATGGCCTTTATTAAAAAGTCCCAAAACAATAAATGTTGGC
>CAUYRT010108508.1:0-101749 GCA_963574885.1 Lepilemur ruficaudatus
ATGAAGGGATATGGAATTTTATCAAATGAATTTTATACATATATGGAGATGATCATATGATTTTTGTATTTCATTCTGCTGATGTGATGTATCACATTTACTGATTTCCATATGTTGAACCATCCTTGCATGCCTGGGATAAATCCCACTTGATCATGGTGTATTATCTTTTTCACATCTTGTTGAATGTGGTTTGCTAGTATTTTGTTGAGGATTTTTGCATCTATATTTATTAGGAATACTGGCCTGTAGATTTCTTTTTGTTGTTGTTTCATCCTTGTCTGGTTTTGTTATCAGGTAATGCTAGTTTCATAGAAATAGTTAGGAAGAACCCTCTCCTCTTAATTTTTCTGGAATAATGTGAGAAGAATTGGTGTCACGTCTTCTTATAAGTTTCGTAGAATTCAACAGCAAAGCCATCAGTCCTGAGATTTTTTTTGTTAAGAGATTTTTTTATTACTGATTCAATCTCATTACTTGTTATTGGTTTGCTCATGTTTGCTATTTCTTCCTGGTTCAATCTTGGTAGATTGTATGTGTCCAAGAATTTGTTCATTTTTTTTCTAGGTTTTCCAGTTTGTTAGTGTATAGTTTTTTTTTACAATAGTCTGTGATGATCCTTTGTATTTCTATGGTATCAGTCATAATAGCTTTTATTTCTGATTTTGTTTATGGGTCTTCTCTCTTTTCTTGATTAGTCCAGCTGGCAGGTTATCAATCTTGTTTATCTTTGTAAAAAATCAAGTTTTCATTTCCTTGATCCTTTATATGTTGTTTTAGTTTTTAATTTGTTTAGTTCTGCTCTGATATTTATTATTTCTTTCCTTCTACTGATTTTGGGTTTTGTTTGTTCTTGCCTTCCTAGTTCATTGAGGTGCACATTAGGTTGTATATTTGAAATCTTTCTACTTTTTGGATGTAGGCACTTGTTGCTATAAAATCCCTCTTAGCATGCCCTGCTGTATCCCATGGGTTTGGTATGTTGTGTTTTAATTTTCATTTGTTTCAAGAATTTTTTAAATTTCCTTCTCAATTTCTTCATTGACCCTATGGTCATTCAGGAGCATATTATTTAATTTTCAAGTATTTGTATGGTTTCCAAAGTATTTTTTGTTATTGATTTCTAGCTTTATTTCATTGTGGCCTGAGAAGATATTTGATATGATTCAGATTTTTTAAAAATTGTTGAGACTTGTTTTGTGGCCTAATATATGGTCTATCTGAAGAAGGTTCCATGTGCTGATGAGAGGCATGTGTGTTCTGTATCTGTTGGATGAGATGTTTTGTAAATGTCTGTTAGGTTTATTTGGTCTAAAATGCAATTTAAATACAATGATTCTTTGCTAATTTTCTGTCGAGATGATCTGTCCGATGCTGAGAGTGGAGTGTTGAAGTCACTAGCCATTATTATATGAAGTCTATCTCTCCCTTTAGATATAATATTTTATTTGCTTTATATATCTGGGTATACCATTGTTGGGTGTGTTCATATTTAAAATTGTTATATCTTCTTGCTGAATTGATCCTTTTACTATTATATAATGACCTTTTTGCCTCTTTGTATAGCTTTTGCCTTAAAGTCTGTTCTATCTGATATAAATATAGGTACTCCTTCTGTCTTTTTGTTTTTGTGTGGAATATCTTTTTCCATCCTTTCATTTTCAGTCTACTTATGTCTTTATAGGTTAAATGAGTTTCCTGTAGGCAGCATATAGTTGGGTCAGTTTTAAAAATCGATTCAGCCAGTCTATATCTCTTAAGTAGAGAGATTAATCTGTTTACATTCAAGGTGATTATTGATAGGTGGGGACATATTCTTGTCATTTTGTTAATTTTGTTCTGGTTGTTTTGCATATCATTTGTTCCTTTCTTTCTCTCTTATTGTTTATCTTTGTAGTTTGTTGATTTTTTGTAGTGGTAGCATTTGTGTCCTTTCTCTTTCTTATTTGTGTGTGTCCTCTTCCAGTGAGTTTTATACTTCTGTGTGTTTTCACAATGGTAGATATCATCCTTTCACTTTCAGATGTAGGACTCCCTTAAGTATTTTTTTGTAGGGATGGTCTAGTATTGATGAATTCCTTAGTTGTTGCTTGTCTGGGAAAGATTTTATTTCCCCTTCATTTTTGAGGGATAGCTTTGCCTGGTACAGTATTCTTGATTTGCAATTTTTTTCTTTCAGCATTTTAATTCTATAATCCTATTCTCTCCTGGCCTATAAGATTTCTGCTGAGAAATCCACCATGAGTCTGATGGTGGCACCCTTAGATGTGACCTGGTGCTTTTCTCTTGCTCTTTATAGAATTATGTCATCTTTGACTTTTAACAGTTTGACTAATATGTGCCCTGGAGAAGATCTTTTTGGACTGCATCTATTTGGGATTTTTGGGCTTCCTGTATCTGTTTATTCACATTTCTTGCAAGACTTAGGAATTTTTCAGCTATTATTTCATCAAATATGTTTTCTATGTTTTTGCCAATCTCTTCTCCTTCTGAAACACCCCAAATTCAAATATTTGGCTGCTTTATGGTGTCCCATATGCCACATAGGCTTTCTTTTTTCTTTCTATGAGTGAGTTATTTCAAAAGACCTGCCTTCAAGTTCAAAAATTCTTCCCTCTGCTTGATCTAGTCTATTATTCAAGGTCTTGATTGTATTTTTTATTTCATTCATTGAATTCTTCAGTTTTAAAAATTCTGTTTGGCTCTTTTTTCATAATATCTACCTCTTTGTTGAATTTCTAATTCAGATCATGTATTATTTTCTGATTTGTTTATTGTTTACCTGTATTCTCTTGTATCTTACTAAGTTTCTTTAATATCATTATTTTGAATTATTTTTCAGACATTTCATAGATTTCTTTTCATTTGTATCTGTTACTAGAGAATTACTGTGTTCCCTTGGAGATATCAGGTTTCCTTATTTTTTCATGTTTTTGTATTCTTATGTTGATATCTGCACATCTGGTGTAATATAACTTCTTCCATTTTATGGATTGAGTTTTGTAAGGAAAGACTTTTTTCTATGGGTGTATCTATAGTCTTGGTTTGGTAGAGTGCTTTGGATTTAATTCAGGGTGTGTACAGTAGCATAGTCTTCATATGATTTGTTGTCTATAGTTAGCATTAATGGTGGTTGTGAGTTTCTCAGTGGCTTAGTCTGAAGTTGTTAGTGGAGGCTGTAGTAAGTCTTTGCTGGGTACAGGGGCACCAGTAGGCTGGTCCTTGGGCCCCAGTGGTGGCAGTGGCAGGCATAATTTGCTGGTCCTTGGGCCGCCAGGCAGCATATGTGGGCACCGGTGGTAATAGGTCAATGCAGGCTGATCATTGGGCCTCTAGGTGGCTTGCTCAGATGCTGGCAGTGGCAGCAGCTAGCCAAGCAGATGGAAAGATCCTAGAGCCTCTTGGTGACATGTGTGGCATCAGTGATTGCAGTAGTAGTTGCAGGGCAACCCTTGTGTCCCCAGGCATCATATGTAGGTATCAGAGGTGTCAGTAGTAGGCTAGGCAGGCCAGTTCCCAGGCCTGATATGGTGTGTGCAGGGGGCAACCAATAGCAATGGTGGTGATAGGCTCAGAAGACCTGTCCTTAGGCACCCAGGAGGAATGCATGGATGCTGGCAGTGATGGGTGGTGTGAGTCAATCCCCAAGCCCCTGAATGATGTGTGTGGACACTGGCAGACTTGGCAGGTCCATTCTCAGGCCTCCAGGAGGGGTACATGGACACAGCAGTGGTGGGTGGTGAGGGTCAATCCTCTGACCCCAGATGAGGGATAGATCTGTTGTTACACCTCTTGATGTTGTGTGTGTATGTCAGTGGAAGCAGGCAGAGCAGGTCAATCCCCAGGCCCCCAGATGATTCACACAAGCACTGGTGGGTATGGTATGAGGCAGAGCAGGTGTGTCCTCAGGCCTCTCAATGGTGCATGCAAGTGGCAACTGTGGCAGGTGGTGTACACTGATCCTCAGATTTCCAGATAGCACACTTGGGGAGTGGCAGCAGTGGATGGGACAAGCCTGTCCTCAGGCCTCACGACAGTACCTGGGTAGGCCAATACCCAGATCCCCTGAAAGTGTATGCAGGTGCCCACTGGCCCTACTGCTGGCTGGAGCTGGGTTGCTTTCAGTGGCAGCAGCCCCAGGCAGGTGGCTCTCAGGATCTGGGGAGCTCACATATTGGCTCCCTTTGTCCTGGGGGTAGCCTCCCCAGTGTTGCACAGGGTGTAGGACACTGCATGGGCTAGAGTGCCAGGGACCTAGTGCACTGCCAGGTCTAGCCAGCATCACAACATCACAGCCCTCTGGGAAGACATAGGAGAGATGTCAGTTGGGCTCCAGAGATGTGTAAACGCAGGGTCTGTTGGGCCTCAAGGCAGGATTAAGTCTGGCAGAGGCTGTGCTCTCCAAATGGTATAGTGCTGCAGCCTCTTGGGTCTCAGGTGGTATGTGGGACCCACTGCGAAATCCTTCTCTGAATCAATGCCATTGTGTGGACTCCAGGTAGCTCCCTATACTAGTCTCAGGGTCCACTAGGGCTGAGGGGCTTTTCCATGGCTTGGATTGTTGGAGTCTGCAGTAGGAATGTGGACCACTGAGGATCCCTTGCTTACCTTTTCCTCACACTAGGGACATTCTCCTGGCTCCAAGACAATTGCTGCTTTTCTTTCCTCTTGTTCCATGCCCCAGAAATTCCTTGTCACTTTCCTTTTGTACTCCAGTGTTCTCTATAGTATACTCTATTTGACATTTAATTATCTACATGCTGTTTTGCTCTTTCATTGTGGAGGAAGTGACTGTCAGGTGCCTCTAGTCACCCATCTTTTCCAAGGTCATTCTTATTCATCCAAGGATGCACAAGATTTGTGCAGTGAATCTTGGTTCTGGGAGAGCTCCCTAAAAGTTTCCAGCAGAGTGTTCTATGACTTTTTGGTTATGTTACAGAGCCAGATTGTCTAACTATTTACAATAGGTATAAGGTATCAATAAAGTAGCCCTTGGTGCCACCAGGGAAATTTCAAACTCTAAACCTCATGTTATAGTTCATTAGTTAGCCCACTGCCTTTTGTCAAGAGTCAATGTCAGACATCCAGGCAACTCTGGACACAAGCAAAGGACTGTGCCAATCTCGCTGTAAAATAATTCTATCATTCATAGCTATAAAGGTGGTGGCCTAGAGAAAATGCTGTTTGAGCCAAGTCTTTAAAAAAATAAGCATTTATATTTATTGTGAATTTAGTAATGTCAGACATTTCCTTGATAGGCAATAAATATTAAATATTTGTTAATTGCTATATGTAGAAAGGAAAATAACTCTTGACTATATTCTATGGTAGCTTACATTTTTTCCCTTAGCAGTTGTATTACCTGTAAAGTTTTTAATCAACATTAAAGTCTTTAATGTCTTACTATTTTTAGATTGGTCTCATTTTAGATCTGAAAAGCAAGATTTGTTCATATAGTAATAAAAGCTAACTTTTTTAGTTCCTTTTATATGTTAGGTGCTTTAAATTTATTATCTTATTTAATTTCAACAACCACCGTGTGAGGTATTTATGTCATCTCTGACTTACAGATAATGAAACAGACCCAGAGAGGCTACTTAAGTTGTCTGAAGTCATACAGTCAAGAGGGAGAAGTAAGCACCAAATCCAGATCAACATAACCTCATAGCCAGCGCTCCACAATTACAGTAGATACTATCATATCCCCAGGCATATCCCTTTGGCACTTACCAACTATTCCATGCACACTAACAGCATTCTACTGCAAGCACTCATGATTCTCCACCTGCACAGGGCAGGCCAGGAACACTGGGGATTTAATGTCACCCAGAGCAGTCCCCAGCCAATGAGGGATGAGAGTAGAGGACAGATACCCCTACTTCTTTACTACTTGGGTAGGAAAATTCTGCAGTGTATTCCAGGGGTCCCCAGTAAGACTCACATCCCAACCCTCCCACTGATACTTCCCACTGATATCACCTCTCCAATAAATCATTTGCATTTAAACACTTGCCTGGGAGTATACTTCTGGTGTAACACAGCCTGAGATAATACCACATTTCCTCGCCTTCCTTTCCAGCCTTAGTTCAGAAGTAATCTAAAAGGTCACCCTGTTCAGTCTCCCATCCACTGTAGTTTTCTACAACATCACTAGCAAACAACTATCAGACTCTGCTTATACAATTCCAGGAAAATAGTACTGAATATTAGCATGACAACCTATTTCAACTGAGGACAGTGCTAGCTGTGAGATAGTTCTTACTTGTATTGGGTAGAGCTACTCTTTTGTGTAATTTAAAACTTTTCATTGTAGCTCAATCCTCTAGAGCTACTGTAAGGCTCTGTCCTTTTCCACTTGCTAACCTTTTACATATTTGAGGAGAGCTGTCCAGTCTTCCCAAAGTCTTCCTTATCCCATTTTTTTCAATGTTTAATTGTGTTTCAATGTTTAAGCATCTGATTAAGAGAGTACTAAAAACTCTGGAAATGACTTTAAGAGTTATCTGATATAGTCCCCCTTCTTGAAGTAAAGCTAGATCTAATCATCAAAGACAGATGGTAAAACTATGTAAATCTGCACTGAATATAATTTTTGCACCTTTTTCCTGGCCACCGCCCAGAACTATATTATGTCCCCTTTCCCCCACCCACAACTCTATTTCCTAATTATAAATTAGAAAAAGAAGGCTACTTGGAAACTCATCTATGGCATAGCAATTTTTAGTAAAATATTAAAATTCATTTTTATGGGATTTTGAATTTTATGGTTTGGCAATGATGAAAAGCCCCCATATTTTGGGAAAAAAAGAAATGTGATTGCTGTCTAATTCTGTGATCATTCTAAGAGTAGAAAATGTGTCTTTTTCCTTTGAAAAAACTGTCCAAATTTGAAGAATTCAAAATTAACATGAAACTACTTCTTTCATAAGTGTTGGCATTATCAGATTTCACAAAAATGAACTACTCTCCATCATTATGTACAAATTTACATCATTATGTAAATGCCATCACCCATCTTTAAGCCTTTCGCAACGAATTCATATTTTATTCATCTTGTGGCTGTGTACCGGGCATTTTGTGCCATATCCAAGATAGTCATTTTGGAAAGGGACATCTTAAGAATTTATGTATTTCAGCCTTTTGCTTTCCTGGCTTTATGTTAAAGTCTTGTAAAATTGTTGGACTTATCTCATGTAACAGCAAAGTGTACTTAGCATTACCTTTTCCAAGTGTGTGTCTTTTAGGCTTATTCTAACATCCCTTTTCTAGTTAAAAATAGATAAACTGTTGGCTTTTGAGTAAGCTCAACCCTTATAGGAATTGTGAGGAATGTAACAAGATTTGCCCATTCCCTCTCACATATTATGCCCCTTTTCTCCATGATGGTAGAGCAGGCAAGTTCTTACTCTCTTCCTACTCACTAAATTGTCTTGTGTCAATCATTTACGCCTTAGACATACTAAAGTTAAAAAAAAAATCTCTTTCCTTGATGTGAATTGAAAAGTCTTATCCACTGCCAAATGTATTTTAAAAATCAACTTGAGGATATGGGAGATATTTAGAAGTAGAGTGCTCTTCCCGCTGTTCTTGAAATCACCGATGATTACTCAGCCACCAACACAGAAGGCAGGTTCTGTTTAGAACCCTCTGGGGAGTCTATGAGAATGAGGTTGTGACTATATTCTAAGAATGCTCACAAGACTAGATCTGACTGCATCAGGATCACGAGGTTGTTAACAAAATCCAAATCCCTGTGGTGCACCCCTAGAGATTCTGATTTTGTAGGTCTGGGGATCAAGGTCCAGAAAGGAAGGAAGGGAAGAAGCAAGGGATGGAGGGGAGGAAGGAGGTAAGGGGAAGAAGAAAATAAAGTGAACAATTAATTGGTGTGATAAATTTCAGGTCCTGTTTTCAATAATGAAGTATGGGTCAAGCCTATGAGATTTTCTCCTCCAAAACCTATTCTAAAAGTTTATCTGCTCACATACCAACCTGTAGCAAGCATTCCTGCTTGGGTATAGGAGTGGGAAAATGATGACAAAGGGGTATGATAGTCATTCTGCTTCATAGAAAGCAAAGTACAGTGTTTTCCCAAGTCAGTTATCATTACAAGTCCAGTGGTATCATATTTAAAACCCAGAATTCATAAAATTAAGATAACATTTAATTAAAACCCTGAAAATAGGTTTTAATCTTCACTCTCTCCCAAATGGATATTTGTTAAGGTTTCTCTGGAGTCTTAACATCAGACAGATTAGTTATGGTGCTTTTGTATAGTACTTTCCAGATGCTCCTGGAAATGTTTAGAGCTTTTTAAAATGTTTGTTAATGTGGATCAAGGAAACTCTTTGCCATAACAGGGCTGATGCTTCAGGCCTTGTGGTTTTAGTCCCTTTTCTTGCCTCAGTTTACTCCAGCTCAGCCTGACGGTCCTGTGCAGGTGTACATGAAGATATTCAACTAGAATCTTCCATTTAGAGACCTGCTGTGATCAGAAGCCTACTTGTATGTGTGAAGCACATTATCTTGTCTCTGATCCCACAGAGAATGTTCCCCTGTACCAATCATTAAAATGCTTTTATATTCACAAATGTACTCTGTGGGTAAGCTTTATCATTACCTCCTCCTCTTTGCCCAGCTCTTCCCTTGGTGCTTTCCTCTTTACACTTCTCTTTTTCTCTTTGCCCACTTGTGACTTTACTGTGTCTAATTTTCCTGACATTCCCACAGCCTAATGCTGTCTCCTTATTCTTCATAGACCTCTCATTCTACCCTCACAAGCAAATCTCACATCTCCATATAACTCATTCTTTTTCCTTGGCCTTCTAGCCTCTCCAAAAGGAAGCACTCTCATAACTGGGTGTCTGACTGTTCTTTAATCTTCAGTTTTCCCCGTGAACATCTCCACAGGAGCCTGTCACAGCAATTTTAGTCTGTGTAATTTAAACGTACTACATTTTTTTAGGGAAAAAAACTCAAAAATCCATTATTCTACTTTGTTTCCTTTCTTTTTCTCCCACCCCTTTCATTAAATCAAAATGCATTTTAGAGCTTCTTTTCATTTTCTAATATTACAAACACAAGGGGAAAAATGCAGTGAGTTTTTCCTTCCTTCGAAAAGAACCCAGAGCTGATAGCATTAGAGATTCAGTCCAATTTAAGTTCTATTGAAAGTACAGTGTAGGCTTGTGGTGTTCTATAAATAACAGCCACATTTCCCAAAGCTGTCTATGGTTTATACAGAAGACCCCAATTAAACTCAAAACAGCTAAAAGAATAAACCTGTCAAAAATGCATTTATAGTGTAACAGGCAGGTTAGACTATGAAATAAGTCAAATTCTAATTTCCTTAAAGTCATTGAGTGCCCATGTTTTTGTGAGATCAAGTCCGAAATAATAAACCCATTTGATTTTACATAGTCACACAAACAAGCTTTTTATTTTACGACTGCCTCGTCCCATTTTTTATGAGATCACACATTTAGGGTAATTAAATGTAAATGAAATCTCATCTCTCTAACCCTGTAATACTTTCTGTCACCTCTTCTCCTTTGATGTCTGATACCTAGACCTCAACTCTCTGTGTCAACCTTTGTTTCTGTGTTTCAAAATATTATGTTATTGCCTGGGTCAAAAACAGCATGCCAAGTTTCCAACACCTAATTCCCTGGTATGTCTCAGAGTGTGAGAAAGAATGTGAGCGATAATGACAGTGCTAAATACACAGTAACTCTTAACTTTCGTGAGCAGGTTTATATTCCAGTTTACAAAGAGTAGGTGGGTAAAAGTAATGGAGAAGCAGCATGATGCATAATGGCAGTGACCAGCTGGCCTATCAATAAAATAATACAGCTAAAGCCAAAATTTGCCTTAGCAGGCTGAGGTGTGCTTAGTAAAATGTTCTGATTTGAAGTATTTATTTTCAAATAAGCCAGTTTTTTGATAAAAGTGTCTTTTTTTAGTTCTGATGTAAGGAGTTCAATTCTTATAAATCTCAGCAGGGATTGAGGAAGAAGAGTTTCTCTGAATGATGTCCTACACACCATACAGTGTCAAAGTTATTTTTAGACTTCTGAATGTGAGTCCTGGCTTTAATATTAGGTATTTACACAAAAAACTTTCTGCTTCCCTTTCAACACAATCATTTCTTCCTCCATGTGCTTCCCCAAGTTTATCACTCAATAATATTGGCAATAAAGAGCTGAAAATATTAAAATCTGATAGTTTTATTTCCTGTGTGTCCCAGCACTATGCCATCCCAGCTGCCCTTATTTGCATGCTATCTTTTAAACCAACACTACTCTTTCAGGAAAAGATGGCAGACAACCTTCTAAATTTGGTCTTGGGTTTGTTTTAAGAGCATATTTTCCAAGATGACCTCAGAGGCGGCACAGCCAATTCTTCCTACCTATTAGTATTTGCATTCAGTGTTCTGAAAAAAATGTCTGTTTTGCCAATTAGTTCACACTCATTTGGACACGTAGCTGACAGGGAGAAAGATGTTTTCTAATCCACTAGAATTGAAGGACAAACTGGAAATGCAATATTGAGTTGTGGATATTTTAGAACTCACTGTGTTAAGTATTCATCATAGCAGGTTTTCCCAATATAGTTAGTAGGTGAATAGCACAGTTAGTGAAACCTGGCCCTCTGAGTTTATTTACATCATTTCTTTAATTTATCTCATCTGACTGCGCTTATTCTTCTTATTTTGTTTCTCTTAGACTACTGAGTCTTCCTGAGTTTTATCTTTCTTCCAATTAGCATTAACCTTTCATCCATTCAAGCACCTTACTAGGTACTGGGATTATATCCCCGCCTTCAACTTCCTTTTGAAACACTCATTACCTTTATTGCTGTTTAAAATTGTGAGATATTTCTGATATGCACATTTAGCCTGAGGTAGATGAATGCAGTTCTATAGAATGAAACAACAGGGTATGACAGTTCTGTGAAAAAAAATAAAGTAATTTGAAATTAGCTTTCCTAGGAGTCTTTCAACCCCTCACTTATATCTGTTGAATATTCTACACAAAACACAGTGCACTGCTGATATAATCTCTGGACTTTTTTATTCTTTAATGAACAAAAACTAAAACTAAAGAAGGCGAGAAATTATCCCATGGGGTGATATTTGAGAGCACAGTTAACATTTCAATTTCTTTCTAAGCACTGACAATTTGCCTATATGTTGGGGTAGTGGTTCTTTAAATTCATTCACTTATTCAGAATTTTATTAGGCCCCAATCTGAGCAAGGTAATGTGGTAGGTACTGAGATATACAGTTATTAAAGACAACCCTTCACTCAAGTAGTGTCTAAGCTAGTGGGTAGAGAGAAAAGAAAATAATTATAATACCACATGTTGTTATAGGTTATGAACAAGTTAAGGACCAAGTGCCAGTTTAGGTGATGAGAAAGGGGCTTCAGGACAAAAGGAATAATAGTAAGGCAGGTAAAGAAAGGGAGAAATGGCATTCCCAGCAAAAGGAATAGTATATGCAACAGTGCAGGTGCAGGTGCTGAAGGATAAATTGCATGCATGAGAGTGCCTAAAATTTAGGAAGGCCTCCATGCTCCAGGATGCTTAGGATTTCAACCGCTGTGCTTGTCTCAGACTTTCCAAACAATTTATTTGTGATATGGACCAGTGTTAGAATAATGTAAAACAAAACAACAAGTAGGCTTTCTACTGTCTGCGTATATGGATCACTTTAAACTGTATATGCTTGACTATTCTCTAGTGATACTTCTTTGTAAACGGATGTGATAAGAATAGACAAGAAGGTTATTTATCTGATAAACCAGTTTCAAATTATCAATAAAGAGGAGAAATGATATATTAGTCAGGAAAATTATTCAGATAAAACCATTGTCTTAAGCAGTGGTTCTCAACCTTTAGAATACATGAGAATCACCTGGAGGCCTTGTTAAAATACAGATTGCTGGGCTCCATTTCCAGAGTTTCTGATTCATCAGGTATAAAGGGGGAGCTGAGAATTTGCATTTCAGCAAATTCCCAGATCATGATGATGCTGCTGGTCTTGGACCACACTTGGAGAAACACTGGTCTACAGACTGTTTTTTGAAGACATTGTAGTTACAGAAAATATCAAGTCACATGAACTCTTATGTGTTAACTATAAATCAGAGTTTAACACTCCCAAAATAACAGATTGTACCCAAGATGTTTTCTAACTGAAGCCTAGGGACCTTAATTCTCTGGCCCATTTTAGTCACTTTCCAGGCCCCCAACTCCTTAGCTTTGTCCTCTGGGCATGAAAAAGTAATGTGATTTAAATAATTTATTCCAATACTAAAAGGCTTCTCTTTGACAAACATACTTTCTCCTGTACTCTGGTGCTTTCTGAAATATTCTGTTATGTAAGAAACAAATTACTCCTAAATTTAAGCAGATGTCAACAGCTACTACCCTTGTGAAAGCTGCTTGTGAAAGCGTAGAGAGTGATCTTTAGTGTTTTCTCTTTTTGGTGAAGGGGAAATCAGGCACAATAAATGTCAATCTGAGGTTCCAGATACTTGCAATTGAATTTAAATAATGAAATAAAGTGTCAATATTTTCAGGGGACATTTGTCTCTTTAAAAAAGGCTTTTTTGCTTCCCAGAACATTTGGCATTTTGGCTAAACGAGCCTTTGCTAATAGATCCACTGAACACATTCACACAAACCTTGAAGCAACCCAAGCCTCAGAGTAGTGGTCTAAGGTTTTTAATATGACAGAATGGCTATGCTAAACAAAACATAAGCAGTGAAGCTTCATTTTCACCCAGAAGAGCCGGCTCCCCATTTGCCTTGTTATAAAACCCTGCTGGCTGAGGGACCCTCTGGTACAATGACTCCACAGTAATTTTAAGTATCAGTGTGGAAGGGATAGGGGATGGAATGGACACAAGGTTGATAAATTCCCTTTCCCCACCTCTGGAGAAGAGGAACTGTGGGCACAATGCTGCCTTATTTACTTAGTGAAAAGTATCTGTGGAATACATTAGAGTTGGCCTATGGCAAAGGGGGAAAAAGGAAAAGGACAAGAGGACATTAAGTTGAAAATATTTCCATTCGTTCATGATTTTGAAGCAAAACCACAGAGCAAGTAATGGGATATATTAAAAATATTTTTAATGAATATATGACCATTCATTCATCTCTTTCCCATTTCAGTGCTCTTGACAAATTGAGCTTAAATATCTGCATAGCTCTTATCATCTGTGCGAAATTGGGGCTGTCAGAGGCATGATTGAGGGCAGCCTAAGCTAAGCCAAGTGAGAAGCAACAGATTTCACTCTGGGCAACATTTTCTTTTTACCTAGAAAATGCAATACATCCTATTTGCACATATCTTGATGAGGTGATTTCTCCTAGAAAACTTGCCCATGGCAGAACTTCTCTGTGTCTAGCCATTTGCACAGGGACTCCCCTCTTCCTTGCTGCCCGATATACCAGGTCAGAATTCAGGAGCTCTGTACTTCTCTCCCAAGCCCCTTTCAGAACATCACATAAGAGATAGCAGGAAAAAATGAAAACAAGTGAAATAGCCACCCTCTTTAATGTCAGGACCCTGACATTTGAATAATGTAATTTAAATGTAGCCTCATAAATTTTAGAACCAAGCCATAATTACCTAAAAAGTATCATAATATCATAAATACCATAATACTTAAAGAAAATATCTCTGACAACAGAGAAGACATTTTTCAAATGCATACGCATCAAAAATAAATGAAGCATATGTGGATTGGTGTGAGTATCCATGCTATAGAGTTTGAGAGAACCCAACCCAAAATAATTATTTCTATTTTTAATATACTGCAAATTATCTATAACTAATGGCTTTGTATAACAGAATAAATTCTATTGCTATTAAACCCTTAAACTACAAATGGTGACTACTGTATTTCATTAATTCTAAGGTGCACTTTTTTGTTAAAACACTTTTACATCTCTGAAATTAGGATGCATCTTACAATCAGTGGTATAATGGTTTTATTGGCAACTTTTTTCTTTGTTAGCAGTACACAAAACAACAATGCATCTTATAGTCAATGGTGTCTTCCATTTGGTGATATGCATAATTATCTATAGTAGGAAAGAACTTTAGCATGAAGCACTTCAACTAACGGATCATATTTTAAGTGACTTACGTAGTACCAGGCATTGGGCTTAGGTGATAGGAAGGAAAAGATAAATTGGATGTGTCCCTGATTTCAGAATTAACAGTATGGTAAGGAGTCACATATAAGCTACTAAAGAAGTGCAAAATTTAGTGCTGTGGAAGCATAGAGGAAGGAGAAAGTTATCCTGATTAAAAGATCAGGGAAGATCCATGAGGAGGTGATTTTTGAGATAAATCTTGAAGGATGGGAAGTCTTCTTGGTGCAGAGGGTTATAGATGTAAAGGGTTGAAGGAGTAGGATCTAGCCTAAGAAAAAGGGGAAGCAAATCCACAGAGTATGGAAATTACTCAAGAACTATCAGAGAATCACAATATTAACTGAGTAAGGAAACCAACTGGCAATCCCAGTTTGGGTGGGTGGAGGGGGTTGGAATTCAGATTGGTTGGGGCACATTAAGTCTGAGGTATTAGTCGGACATTGTGGTGGACATTTGCCATTTTTGAGTGCTCATCTCACACTGAAGAATTTTCCCACTATGTAAGTCTTGTTGGAAGGTAGAGCCCACTTCCTACTACAGAAGTAAAAAAGGCCAAATACTTGCTTTCTTGCCTCTCTTGCTGGTAGGTATAGTTGTGAGACCTAGCTTTGGCCAAAGAGACAACCTGCACACCTGCATTGGGGTTTGAATCTGGAGTTAGTGATGGAAAAATGCAAGGCCATCAGAGAATTCTTTTGGAGGTGATGGCAGAAGCAGGATCCAGCATCCATTAGAAGCTGCAGTCTCCACTGCAGTCTCAGTGGTGGGAGCAGTGTTATCTTCGCTACACTGGTTCTGCTGAGTGATTTTGGCCAGAGTCCCAGCTATGTAGCCTCCCTGCAGTCTTGCCTGTTTCCCAACCTGAACTTCGTTCTCCAAATTTCCCAAGGATACTGGGAGATAGCCCATGTCTTTTTAATAGGTTGCTTTTTTGCTTAAGAAAAAAGTCAGTTTTTGCGGTTTACAAAGAACCCTGGGTGCTATAGTCATACATCAGAGGATGTCGAACAAACACTGGGAAAATCATCACACAACACAAGAGGAAAGTTAGCCTAGAGAATTAGAAAGGGGAATCATTTGACTATTATTGAAAATTAAAGCTAAGGGAGAAAATACAGATATGGGCAGAGAAAAGAGGGAGGAAACGTATGACATCATTTGGGGGAGGGGAAGAAGCAAGAACACTCAGCATCTGTGAGAAAAGGGAAGGAGAAATTAGCCACAGAAAGCACAGGTTCTGAGGGTCTACGATGTGCTAAGTATCTTGCACAAGCTAATTCATTTAATATTACAAAAATTGAGGCCGGGTGCGGTGGCTCACGCCTGTAATCCTAGCACTCTGAGAGGCCGAGGCGGGTGGATTGCTCAAGGTCAGGAGTTCAAAACCAGCCTGAGCAAGAGCGAGACCCTGTCTCTACTACAAATAGAAATTAATTGGCCAATTAAATATATATAGAAAAATTTAGCCGGGCATGGTGGCACATGCCTGTAGTCCCAGCTACTTGGGAGGCTGAGGCAGAAGGATCGCTTGAGCCCAGGAGTTGGAGGTTGCTGTGAGCCAGGCTGATGCCACGGCACTCTAGCCTGGGCAACACAGTGAGACTCTGTCTCAAAAAAAAAAAATTGAGTGAGGTATTGCTACCCTTAAAGATGAGAAAAATTAGATATATAGGCATTAATACCTTTCTGAAAAGCACATAAATAATAAGTGGTGTGAAAAGGATTCAAACTCAGATCTGATTGCACCATCACACTGCCTCCCTGCCAGAAGCTTTAGGAAAGGACACAGAAGCCAAAGATAAGGCCTTAGTTCAGGGGTTCTTAACCCTGGCTGCACACTGGAATCACCTAGGGAAACTGCTAATGCCTGAATCATACCCCCAAGGTTTCTGCTGTAATTGGCCTGAGGTGGGGTCTGGCGATTGGAACTTTTAAAAGCTTCCCAGGTGGTTCCAATGTGTAGCCAAGGCTGAGAAGCAGCGTGGTCGGTGGTATTTCAGCAGAGAAGTGAAATGGCTTGAAGAGCGAGTGGGAAGTTAGGCTACAGAGGCAGCAAGTACTGAAGTGAAAAGTATTGATAGTGAACAGTGAAATGGGGGAAACAGGTTTGAGGAACACAAGTTTGAAATGGGTTGAAAAGTGAGTTGGAAGTGGACACAGAGAAAGTGAGTATAGACTATTCTCACAGAAACTCTGGAGGTGAAGGGAGGTTGATAGATAGCTACCCACTCAGGAGGCCTGTAGGCTGAGAAAATGCTTTGGAAAGATAAAGAACTATGAAAATATCTGTAGGCTGAGGGAAAGAGACCTGTGGGAAATGAGAATTGAAGATAAAAGGGAAAGGTTGAGGTCCTGGAGGAGATGGAGTCTGGTATTCAAGAGGAAAGAAAGATTAACGTTTGAAAAAGAAAGCAATACTTCTTCTAATAAAGGAGGAAAAGACATTTTTGTGTCAAAGAGGGATGAAATAGGTGGTGGGAAACTATTGAGGGGAACTTGAGGAAAGTGAAGGGTAAAATTGGAAAAATGCACATAAGAAATGGAATAAAGGAGTAAAAGTGAAAGAATAGTGTTCATCTGAGATCGTATGAAATGATTTTAAGTGTAATTAACCAACAGGGTTACATGACTTTCTCAAATAATACTTGGGAGTCTTGAGAAGGTGAGAACATGCATAATGGAGTTTACCCACAGTTAGGGATCACCCAGGTTGATTAGGTGATAGGTCAAGGGAGTGAGTAACTTTGTGGTACTACTGACATCACACAGTTGCACATCTAAAATCTAAGCAAGACTATTGGACCAGGCGCGGTGGCTCACGCCTGTAATCCTAGCACTCTGGGAGGCCGAGGTGGGTGGATCGCTCAAGGTCAGGAGTTCCAAACCAGCCTGAGCAAGTGCGAGATCCCATCTCTACTAAAAATATAAATTAATTGGCCAACTAAAAATATATAGAAAAAATTAGCTGGGCATGGTGGCGCATGTCTGTAGTCCCAGCTACTTGGGAGGCCGAGGCAGGAGGATTGCTTGAGCCCAGGAGTTTGAGGTTGCTGTGAGCTAGGCTGACGCCACGGCACTCTAGCCCAGGCAACAGAGTGAGACTCTGTCTCAAAAAAAAAAAAAAAAAAAAAAAAAAGAATTTACGTTGGGATGATATTTAGTATATTAAAATTTACACAAACTTCCATACTTGATTTGGCACAAAAAACATGGAATCCAAAATTCATGTTGAAATCCAAACGCATTCAATGACAAATAATGATGACTCTAATAGAGGAAGAAGTTGTGGTTTTGAATCAAGAAATGATTAGAAGTGATTAGACTAGCAAACAGAGCCCTAAATAATTAATTTGGTAATTGATTGTTCTTGCTTTCAGACAGGGCACATTTCAGACACTGGCTAAAACATATAGATTATATATAAAATCATCCCACTGCAACGCAGTACTTCTATTGATTATGCCCCTTCTAATTCAACGGAAAAGGAGGAGTTTCTCAAAAACTGCTCAAGCTGATACATCTGTTCACTTCTCCTAATTCAGATACGTGAAGGCTCTAACTTCCCAATTGTTTCTCAAACTTCATTCCAGCCACAGACCACTTCATAAAGTTTTATTGCTGACACAATATTTGAGAAATGTTCCTCCAGACAACCATGGCGTTTCAACTCTGAAATTTGGCACAAAACGTACCCTATGCCTAGGATGCTCTCCCTCCATGCTTATCCCTCATTCCCACCCACTTCCTTGGGACTTTTGATTAGATAACTCCTTCAGGACTCCATTGAAGTATCACTGATCTGGGTAGGTTTTCTCTGAACATATGTTCCCATAATACTCTGATTCTACTTCCTATTCATACCATGCATCCCAGTTGTAATTATTTGTTCAGAGTCTGTCTGCTCTATTAAACTGTAAGATTTGTGAGGCAAGGATCATGTCTGTCAGGTCATAAGTATTCAATAAATATTTGTTGAATATTTGAATGAGTGAGTAATTATGAGTAGAAAATGGATTGTATGGGAGAGAAACTAAGGCAGGAAGGCTAACTTGGAAGCTATCATAGGCAACAGATGGAGCAGACTCCACCAAGATGTCCTTCATCCTTTACCATTTTCATGCACACCCCCAGTGTTCTTTCCCTCCCAATAGCCAGCACCTGCAGTTCTTGGTCTGAGGACCACCCTCAGGCTGCCAGAGCCCTCCCTTTGTCTGTTCCCATGGAGAGCAGGAAGGACCTATGAATTGATGTCCCTTAGGGGCAGCCCTTAGTTAATGACTGACAAGTACAAAACTATAAATACTCCTGCTCCCTTCTCTAGCTGAAAACTAGGCAAAGCTAAACAAGACATTATTTAGGGATATATAAGTGGCAAATTATCAAGAAAAGTAAAGAAATAATCAGCACAAAATTCAGGATAGTAGTTATCTCTGTAAGGAGGAGAAGGAAGAGGATGTTATTAGGGAGGTACATATAAGGGTTTCTGTGACACAGCTAACATTCTATTTCTTGAGCTGGGTGTTGGGTATATGTTGTTCATTTTATTTTATTTAAAGTACATATGTGTTCACTTTATTATTTTTCTTTCAACCATGTATACGTTAGAAGACAAAAAAGAACAGTGGTCCAATAGGTTGAAGAGGAGACAGAGTAATAGTAAGAAGTTTTCATACTGGAGGAGCATTGAGATGGTTGTGGACAGAAAGCAAAGAATAAGAATAAAGGTAAGGGAGAAAGGACATGGTGAGGAGGCAAGTCTCAAGATAAATAAAGCAGATTGCTCTAAGCTTGGGAAAATGTTGCAGTTTATGACCCAGTAATCCCATCCTTAGGTACAACCCAACATAAATGAATATATGTGTTCACCAAAAGATGTGCTCAAGGATGCGTATAGTAGAAATGAAGTTCTGACACATGCTACAACACAGATGAACCTTGAAAACATTATCGTAAATGAAATAAGCCAGTTACAAAAGGACAAATATTGTATGATTCCACTTATATGATGTCTGTAGTCAAATTCGCAGAGACAGAAAGTAGAATAGAAGTTACCAGGGACTGGGATGAAGAAGGATTGCAGTTATTGTTTAATGGGTATAAAGTTTCTGTTTGGGGTGATGAAAAATTTCTGGAAATGGATAGTAGTGAGGGTTGCACAACATTGTGAAGGTGCTTAATGCCACTAAATTGTACACTTCAAACTGATTAATATAATAAATTTTGTTATGTATATTTCACTACAATTTTAAAATTAAATTTTAAAAATATGCTTATAGAAACACTAAATATCCTTAACTTGAAACAACCCTAATGTTCATTATCAGTGTAATAGATCAATACATTGTGGTATATTTACACAACGGAATACTTATACAGATTTGAAAATGAGCAAACTAAAACAACATACAATGACATAGATAAAACTCACTGACGTAAAGTTGAGTGAAAGAAGAAGCCAAAGGCAACAGAGAACATACTGTATGACTCTACCTATAGAAGTTTAAAAACAGGTAAAACTACTCTATGAGAAGTGAGGGGAGGGGTGCAACTAGAAAGGAGCATGGGAGGAGAGCTTCTGTGATGCAGGTAATGTGTGAATATTATCTGTATTTCCCCTTGTCATCTCTTCTCCAGACTAAACCTTCAAATTACTTTAAACTATTCTTTTTATTAATTTTTTTTTATTTCAGCATATTATGGGGGCACAAATGTTTAGGTTATATATATTGGTTTTGCCCTACCCGAGTCAGAGTTTCAAGTATGTCCATCCCCTAGACAGTGCATACTGCACCCATCTGCCTGACACCCGATGAATGTTACTACCATCTGTGCACATAAGTACTGCTCAATTAATACCAATTTGTTGGTGAGTACATGTGGTGCTTGTTTTTCCATTCTTGTGATACTTCACTTGGTAGAATGGGTTCCAGCTCTATCCAGGATAATACAAGAGATGCTAGATCACTGTTGTTTTTTGTGGCTCAGTAGAACTCCATGGTATACATATACCACATTTTATTAATCCACTCATGTATTCATGGGCACTGGGGAAAAGAATCATTATTCAATAAAGGGTGCTGGGAAAATTGGATAGCAACATGTAGAATACTGAACAGGATCTGTACCTCTACCCCTCACAAAAATCAACTCACAGTGGATAACAGACTTAAACCTAAGGCATGAAATTATAAGAATTCTAGAAGAAAATGTTGGAAAAACTCTTCTGGACATTGACTTAGGCAAAGAATTTATGAAGAAGACCCCAAAGGCAATCACAGCAACAACAAAAATAAATAAATGAGACCTGATCAAATTAAAAAGCTTCTACACAGCCAATGAAACTATCATGAGAGCAAACAGACAACCTACAGAATGGGAGAAAATATTCTCATGCTACACATCCGATAAGGGCTGATAACCAGAATCTATATAGAACTCAGGAAAATCAGCAAGAAAAAATCAACCCCATTAAAAAGCGGGCAAAAGACATGAACAGAAACTTCTCAAAGGAGACAGACTAATGGCCAACAAACATATGAAAACATGCTCAACATATCTAATCATCATGGAAATGCAAATTAAACTATTTTTTATATGATATGCTCTCCAGAATTTTTACAGTCCTAGATCTTGCCTTCTTGCAAAGGCAGGGATCACATCCAGCTTGCTCACTACACAGCCAACAGTGGCTGTTATATATGCCTATCACCTAGCATAATGACTGGCACAGAGAAGTTACATATGTAAAACATAATGTAATATTCTGAAATAAAAAAAGAAAGAAATTTTCCCAGAAGAAGGTTGTAAATAATCTTACAAAGTGATTTGTCCCAGATAGTGTTTGGGACACTTTTTCCCCATATTAATAAAGAAAATATTTTTCAGTTGTATCAGAAAAGAAAAAAGATATAATGAACGTATGAACTAAGGAAAGAAAGTTGGTTGATGTTATATTTATGATTAGTGGAAGTCCTTGATAATGAGCAGTAGACTAGATATTAATAAAAGCAGGCTCTGAGACAAAGTTTTATACTTAACCCCCCCATCACACAAGAATGCAACAAAAAGAGCTCTCCATATTTCTCTATTTTGCCTGAGCTAAGATGGAGTTTAGGGGAGGAGAGAAAGTAGAATAACTTCTCCTTTATCATCATCATCATATCAAGAACTTACTATTTTCTAGACCTTATTCTAAGTGTATTAAATAGATTATTTAATCCTCATAAAAACTCTTTGAGGCAGGTCCTGTTAGTATTCTCCCCCTTTGTACATGAGGAAATTGGGACTTGTAGAAACTTGATAACAAAACCAACATCATAAGAATAAAAATTAGGATTCCACACTGGGTTTGAGTCTTTGTTTTTAACTCAGAACTCTTAGAGGACTGGTTCAGGATCTGTATTAATTTTCTAGGACTGCCAAAATAAAGTACCACAGTCTGGGTAGCTTTAAAAAAATTTGTTTTCTAACAATTCTGGAGACTAGAAGTCTGAGATCAAGGTGTCAGCAGGGTTAGTTTTTTCTAAGATTTCTTTCCTTGGCTTATAAATGGCCATCTTCTGGTATCTTCAGATGGTCCTCCCTCTGTGTGTTTCTGTGTCCAAATTTCCTTTTCTTACAAAGACACCAGTCATACTGGATTAGGATCCACCCACATAAATCTCATTTTACCTTAATACTTCTTTAAAGGCCCTATGTTCAAATACAGTCACATTCTGAGGCACTGGGGGTTAGAGCTTCAACATATAAACTTTGGGATGACACAATTCAGCCCATAACAAGAGCTTTAATACCTGCTGCAAGCAATGAGAAATTTGAGATCACATCTTTACTGGCCATCAGAAATCTGTGGATAAAATTCAATGGTTTTGTGAATATAAATGGTAGGACTTAACATCTTTATTTTCACAAACATCTAAATGAAAGTTAGTATTTCCTTCAAATATGAATGTAGCCAACAAACCACACTAGCGTTAGCTGTATGACTTTGTCATCAATAGAAATTACAGATATTTTCATATCACACTGAAGTTGTTGAGGACATCTCAAACATTGTTTGTGCTCATCATTACATTGAAATTATGACAGTTTATAGACCCACTCCTGGATCTGGGTTAACACATTAATAAAGAAACATAATCTCACTATATAACAAAATTGTTTCATAAGTATTTTGATAGCTGTATTTGGTATAATTGGTTTCCTTTATAAAGAATACTTTATTTTCAACATTTAAAAACATTATTCTGAGAAGGGGGTTTACAGCTTTCATTATATGTCAAAGGGGCTCATGACACAAAAACTGTTTGTAAACTTCTGTCTGATGGACCTGACCACAGATGGCAGCCCAGTCAGAGATGAAACTAAGCCAATTCAACCAAGGCAAAATAAGTAAACCATCAACATGTTGGGCTTGAAGTCTTTAATATAATGTCTAATTTATTTATAATTTGAGATAAGAGGTCCCCACTGTATATATTGTGCCTCTCAAAACACATAAAAACTAAGATCCATTTTCCTTTATGTTGGCTCAGTCAGGGTTCAACTGTGCCCTCTCTATCAGGTCCTCAATTTGGGTGCTGCATTATCTCTGCTCACCTTGCCCTTAAAGTTCCTGGATCCTGATTTGTTGTTTTGGATACATCAGTTAAGTATCATCCTTGAGGAATACAATGACCTAGGATTTTTCTGAAGAAAATGATTGCTTATTACTTGAAAAAGGGAAAGATACTGAAAATAGTGTATATGGGGGCCCCTTTTAGATGTGGCATTACCAGTTTCACAGCCCACACTCTAGCAGTATTTTGCCATCTCCTTCCCAATCTTAAAGTTTCTAACCACTTTCTCCTATTTCAGAACCCCTGGCAGCTATATTTATGCTCTTAGTGTCCTGCTATCTGTGGAGCAGGGGTGGCTTCAGGTTTTTGGGACTCTGAAGCCTATATAGTCTGGGGGCCCTCATTAAGAAAAAGGTTATAAATCTACAAATACAAAAGTGGGTACAGGGCCTTGGAAGGGATCTATGTAATTGAGTGTCCCTGAAGCTTAAGTACTTTTGGCTTCTCAGCACAGCTACCTTTGCAATTAGGACAGTGGAAAAACAGAAAGAATATAATATTTGAAGTTAGGTTTGAAGCCCTACTCTATCACTTGCCAGCCTAGACTACTTGTATGATCATAGAGGATAGGGAAAATGAAGGACCCCAGTAACTTGGGAGCATAGGAACTCAATGTGAAGTGGCTTAACAAACTAAAGGGTGCTAATAAAATGTGAATTGTGGTTTATTACACTCTGCTAAATCTTCTAACAGAGCTGTCTCTTTTTGTAGCTCTTTGGCCACCAAGCAAAATCTCAGAAGAAGGATAATGGTTGTATAAGCCATTGGCATTGCCCTTCTTCCATAGCTGGACCAAGATGAGAGTCAAGGTTATCACACTTTTTACTCCTTTCTTCTTGATTTGTATCCAGAATGGTCTCTATACCAGTTAAATTTTGATTAAAAGTAAGTGGAATAGAAAGATATAAATTTCACTCATAAAATTAGCATATGGGTGGGAGTATTACAGTTTTCTTGGAAAGCAATTTGAGAGACTAAGTTAAAAGATAAACATGGATACCTATTCTAAGGAAATAATTAGAGAGACCAATGAATATTTCAGCATAGTTATTTATCATGCTAAATAAATGGAAAGCTAAATGTACAATGACCAATATTAGGTGAATGAATAAATTATAGTATACTAAAATAATTACAGTGTGTTCAGATAATGGGCTAATATGCATTCATTAAAATAATACTTTAAATATTCCTTTAAATGAATACATTTAAAATGTAATGTTATAAAAATTATGTGCTGAGTAAAACCTCTAGGTTAAAAAAAATACAGTAAAAGGTTAACACTAGTTATCTGTAGGTATTGGCATTTGAGTAAATTTTACTTCCTTCCTTATTCTTTTGTGTGTTTTCCAATCTTTCTATAATAGATATATCATTATTATAATTATAAAAACATTAATTTTAAAAAAAGAAGGAACCTGATATGAAATGTAGATACCTATTGCACAAAAGAAGCTTGGTTTCAGATGCACTTCATTACCAGTATCAGTTAATAAGAGTAAGACTTTGCTGGCAAATGCCTGGGATCAGGTTTGCTAGAATTCAAAAAAGGCCTCTGTCTGAGGGCAGTAGACAGGAACAGCTTAGTTTTATAAAGTGGTAAAGAATGGGCAAATGGAGTCTGATTCTACCAGCCTGTCCGCCTTTAAAATTGCATGCTATTTGTGTTAACTGCTCGTGCTTGGTTGACAGATCAAGGGGCACCCTGCAGATCTTCAGATGGCAAGAACTTAGATGGTAATTTCAGTCCACAACAGATGGGAACTGCTGGTGCATAAGGTCACTCAAAATATTAGTTGCTTTAGCTCCATAGAGCTATGAAGTGAGGAAAGAAGTTACAGGCCTGCCATAAGATAGTGCATTTGGTTCATTCCAGAAAGCTCCTATCAGTATGCTCAAAGGGCAAAGCACATACAAGAGCAGACTTTCAATTAAGTTGCTCACAAAAGATCATCAGGACCAAGGTCAGAGAATGACAGTTGGGCTAAAAGTTAAAGATAAACATTGAATTGGAGGTTTCCAAATAGGTATAAGAAGGCCCTACAGATACAAAATGTATATTAGCAAAAGCATGCTATACTGTTGTTCTACTTAGCAATTTTGGACCTTAAATGGTTCAGGATGCAATTTAAGTAAAAAATAGTTTTAAACATTTGGTAGCATAATACTGAAAGTGTTCAAATTTGTCACTGAAAATCTCTTTAGAGATGAATTTTTCTTTTTAGGACTGAGATGGTGCCAGCTTTTATAAGCAAAAAGAAAGACTGTTTCAGTAGTAGGGTATGAAAAATGTTTTCCAGATCTTAATAAGATGATTGAGTCTATGAATAGGATACTTTTAAATGAGTAAAAAGTGATGAAGTCATGGGATGTGAGTTAAATTTAGAATGCGTGAAACTAACTGGGCTCTAAGGATCATGGCTCATATTTTTCTCCTGTCTTTAAATGAATTTAATAAAGACCTTTGAAATTTTCATACTTCCATTATTCAAAAGGCCTTATAAAATGTGCTTCATTATAGAAGGGTAAGACCATCATAGTCATATAATTAGGAAAAGGAGAATAACAAGTGACATAGAATTGAGAGAAGACAGTAGTAATAACAAATCATTTAAAAATTTATAGTTGCTTGTTTTTAACTTAGGAAAATCCAATATTAGTAATGATTTTGCTTTATAAACTTAATAAATTTTTTATGGATATAATCTTTTTATTTTGAGAATGTCATGATAATTGCTAGCATTTGAGAAATATATTACAAAGACTATGCTCTCTTATGTGGCTTATATGAAATGCTAAGTTCAAGGGCATTTAAATATAGTCAAAGAAAGTATAGTTTTTTTGAAACTGTTACACACTTTATTATTTATACAAATTTATGGGGTATATGTGCAATTTTGTTACATGCCTAGATTGCACAGTGGTAAAGTCAGGGCTTTTAGGGTATCCATCACCCTAATTAGATACATTGTACCCATTAGGTAATTTCTTGTGATGCACCCCCCTCCCATCTCCTTACCCTTCTGAGTCTTCATTATCTGTCATTCCACTCTCTACATCCATGTGTGCACTTTTTTGGTACCCACTTGTGAGTGAGAACATGTGATATTTGTCTTTCTGTGCCTGGCTTATTTGACTCAACATAATGACCTCCAGTTCTATCCATGTTGCTGCAAAAGACATGATTTCATTCTTTTTATGGCTGAATAGTATTCCATTGTGTATATATAACACATTTTCTTTATTCATCTATTGATGGACACTGAGGTTGATTCCATATGTTTGCTATTGTGAATAGTGCTGTAATAAACATACAAGGGTAGGTATCTTTTTGATATATCGATTATGAATTTGAAGAATGAGTTATTAAAGAAAAATGGGCAGTCTTGTATAAACAAAAATGTTTATCATATATATTTTAAAACTTCACATCTGATGTCTTGACATCTGCTGTTTGATCGTCTAAATGGACTTTTCTCAACCAGTTCATAAACTATTTCTACCACAGACAAATTGTAAGAGGAGTGAAAACTGCATGAAATTAGGAAATGATCAAACCAAATGATTTTCTGCTTAAACAAATCGGACTGTTCTTAGTCTTAATGCAACTATACAGAAAATCTTGACTGTGGATATACTTTTAGGACTGTTCTCCACAGAGAATTTGAAAGCTGGCACTTCTAAAATGTATGGACCACTCCCTTAAAGAAATCACTGTAAAGCACTTGTAGATTTGACCTGGGCTTTCTTGATCACTCAAGCAGTTTACATGACATTATTTTTTTGGGTTTTTTGTTTGTTTGTTTGTTTGAGACAGAGTCTCGCTCTGTTGCCCGGGCTAGAGTGCCAGGGCGTCAGCCTAGCTCACAGCAATCTCAAACTCCTGGGCTCAAGCAATCCTCCTGCCTCAGCCTCCCGGGTAGCTGAGACTATAAGTGTGCTCCACCATGCCCGGCTAATTTTTTCTATATATTTTTAGTTGTCCAACTAATTTCTTTCTATTTTTAGTAGAGATGGGGTCTCGCTTCTTGCTCAGACTGGTCTCAAACTCCTGACCTTGTGCGATCCTCCCGCCTTGGCCTCCCAGAGGGCTAGGATTACAGGGGTGAGCTACCGCGCCTGGCTCATGACATTAGTTTTGAATGTGACACCAATGCAGAGGCTGGGCTGTGTATCTATGCTATGAAGTAAAGAGATGAAGAATTTCTAGATACATTTCTTCTTCTTAAGTGTTCATTCAATGTAGTAAACATATGCGTGATTGTTAATTTTATGTATCACCCTGACTGGGCTAAGGGATATCCGGAGATTTGGTAAAACATTATTTATGGGTGGACTTGTGTTTGTGAAAGTGATTAGCATTTGAATCAGTAGGTTGAGTAAAGAAAATCTGCTCTCACCAATGTGAGTGGGCACCATCCAATCCATTGAGGGCCCAAATAGAACAAAAAGGCAGAGAAAGAGCAAATTCTCTTTCTTTCTTCTTGAGATGAGGTGTCCATCTTCTCCTGCCTGGTTCTCAGGTCTTTGGACTCAGACTGAATTATACCACAAGTTTTCTTTGTTCTCCAACTTGCAGATAGCAGACTGTGGGACTTCTTAGTCTCCATAATCACATGAGATAATTACCATAATAAATCTCCTTTTATCTCTATATCCATCTGTCTATTTATCTATATACTATTTGTTCTGTTTCTATGGAGAATTTAGACTAATATAGTTTTTTTGGGTGCCTACTATGTGAAAAACACTGAAAAACCATGATAGAACAAAGTCTCTACCCAAGTTTCACATAGTTCATGCTGGCCTGCCTCAGCCCCAACCCAGATATGTAACCAAAACAAAGTCTCATTTTCTAATTATTATCTTATTTCTTAATCTTCAACTTAATATGCCATAGGACTCAAATCCCTGCTCATGGATGATTGGACCACAAATGGACACCTGACCCAGGATTCCTAAGCATGGAAATTGAGACTCTCTGTGTTGAATTCAAGTAGATGGTAGGCACTTGAACAGAAAGAATGTGTAAAATCAGAACTAGAGGTGGCATCTTGGTAACTAAGTCATAACCATATTCAAGCTGGTATTCAGGTGCACCCATGTACCATGAGTTTGTAGAGAAAGCTGGTCTGTAGACAGAAGCAGGAAAATGTAGTGGCCAACCAGAAGAAAAACAGATATAAATCCTGGGGCCCCAGAAGAGCTAAAGGGTGTGACATGGTCTATGATTTTCAGGTTCCATTCCCCATGGGATTCAGCTCTTCTTTGTCTCCTAACTTTGAAGAGTTGGTAAGAGGCATTTTGTGCCCTTTCAGTAGACTCTCTGTTTGCTTGAGTCAGTTTGAGTGAGTTCCTCATTCTTGGAATCAATGAACCTTGGTCAGTCTTCTAGGGCTAAGGCAGTTTTAAATATCTAAAAACCATTTTGAGGAATAGAAATATTGGATCATTCTGGAATAGGTAGAGTTTTGGGGGTTTCCTAGTGTTTCTTCAATAAACTTACCTCGGAGTATGGTGGTTAAGAAGGGGCCTTGGCTTTTAGAAAGAAAAATAAAGCAAAAAAATTAAGTTTGAATTCTTCTGCTTGACTCTTAATTCTGAGTCCTCTAGCAATAATCCCAAAATTAGTGACCTGACATTGTTTCCCACCAAGACCTCCTGACTTCTCTAATCAGACTGCTCCCAAGTACAGCTATGTCCATTTATATCTATGGGGTTTTACTTATTTTTCTTCCATCACTGTCTTTCCACCTAAATCAAAATGTCCCATCTTTCAAGAACAAGTTCAAACCCTACTTCTAGACCATTCTGGACAACTTATTTCTCAAAAACTCCAGTAGTGATGGTAATAATTATAACAACAATGGCAATAATAATAGCCAGCCTATATTTCAGGGCACTATTTCAAGCACTATGCATATATTACTTAATTTATAATAACTTTTTACCACTTGTACATTATTAACACTTTACATATAAAGAAACTGAGGCAGAGAAGGTGAAATAATTTGTCCACTAAGAGATTGAGAAGTACCTAAATCCACACACATTAGATCTGATATAGTTTCATCTTTACATGCATTATCTTCTTTAATCCTTACAACACTATTAAGTAGGTATAACTATCCCCATTTTGAATATGAAAAAAACATAAACTTAGAGCAGTTAAAGATATTATTCAAGGTTACACAGTGAGTATGCAGCATATCAAGATTAAAACCTAAATTCTAGGCCTACAATGTCTTGATTCCTAAGCACTGGACTACTATAAAGGCCTGAGGATTGGGGCTGCACGTTATCCTTTTGAACACAGTGCCCACAAAAGAATTCAAAACAGACACTAAGTTGCTCTAAAAACATTTGTTCTAATAAGGGGCTTAAAAAGAAATATTGGAATAAGTTAGCCAAAATAATGACTGTTGTTTTTTTTTTTTTGCTTACAATGAAAATGAAAATTATGCCTTCCTCTGAAACCATAAAGCTCCTAAAAGTTAATTAGCTTTGTGTTAATATTTTGATGCATCTCTGCACTTCTTAATCTAACTGTAAATTATTATTACATCAACTATTCTGTCTCAGGCAAAATGAGGAAGGATAACACAGCCCCCAACATTGCTTATCCTTGAAAGATTTTTAGCTTGGTATTTTGCTGTTTGTCTCTTGGCTTATTTCAGCCAGAACAGAAGAAGAAGAATGATTATTGTGTGGGTGTTTTGGGGTTTTTTTTTTTTTTGCCTCATTTACTTAGCAGTAGAACTATATCTTATCCACCTATCAGGGTTGAGAAACCTCAGCTTGGAAAAGGAAGTAAGCACAACGTATTTTCAATAGAAAGCAAACAGATGAAGTTATACCTAACATTCAAGGAGCCGGGAGTCTAGTCTCCACCAATCAGAATAAACTTTAATCTAGTTCTTTCTGTAGCTCTTCCAAAGGAAAGTTTTGGTATAAAGTTTTCTAAACTTTTTGTCGTATTGATGAATGATGGGGCATTCATTGTTGATATCAAGGTATTAGTAGAAATGGGAATGAAATATTGGCTCTCAGAGTTGGAAGAGAACTTGGTGGTCATTTATGTTTAAATATCTCCCACAATGTTCCTACCAACTGGTCATTGCCTATGCTTAAAAGCATTCCAGAGAATGCTTGAATTCCACAGTTGACTCATTCCATCTTTCGGTGGCTCTCATCATATCAGAGTAAAATATTTCTTTCCCTTCAGTTTCTCCATAGTAATAAAGGTCACTACAACTAGATTTTATTATTATATTTATTACTGTTTTATACTTATATAAAATAATATCACAGTGTGCATCTACTAACAAGGTATTTGACAAGTATTTCCCACACATATAAAATTACGATAATAGGTATTTATTAAGCCACTATTACAATAATTAATAAAGATTAGTTACCTTACTATTATGGAGCACTTAGGGGATCTGTGAAGCATAGTGCTAAAACTTATACATTACAGACACTCATAAAATGTTCACAATTATATTATGAGATAGATGTCATGATCTTTGTATTGCAGATAAGAAAACTGAGACTAAAAGTAATTCATTGTCTTGTTCAGAGTCACATAGCTAAATGGTAGAACCAAGTTTCTTTAGGTCCTAAATCAGTGCTTAAAAAAACTAGTCTATACCACTTCCCAAATCAAGACCCTAGTTAACTCTTTGTAAACATTTCTGTTTATTGCATCAGATAGCTCCACTCACAAGGTTTTACACAGTATTAGACAGATTAGCTGTGTGTATTAGCTTGTGTATGTGTGTGTGTGTTTAACAGTAGCCAAATACTTTTAAAAAATAAAACCCTAACTTCACAGAAGCAGATATTTTGCCAATGCTGATAGAAATCACTAAGGAAAAGTGTCCTCAGTTCATGCCATATTGGCAAGACAAGAAAATGTCACAACTTTTATGGCTTTAGTGACTATTCTTTGTTTCAGTGCAAGTACACCCTGAATCTTTCACTTTCTCTGTGCCATGAGGCAGATAAACATTGATTTGACATGAAATCAACCCAATATATCTACCCAGAGTGGCATGTATTCTCAGTGTTACAGAGAATAGTATCTAAAGGTAAAAGAAGATAAGAAAATGAAATGAGAAAATAAGATGTCATACAAACATATTTTCAATTTCTGTGCTAGATTTTGAAACTCTATTAAACATGTAGTGAATGATTTTGAGGTTGCTTCAGGTATTCTTCTAGCATCTACTATCATAAGCTTGTCTCTACAGCAATCATATATTTTAGATGTCAATTCCACAAATCTCTAATTAGTATCTTAAGTCAATTTTTTTAATGTGATTGCTTATTGTGCTACTTTGTTGGGCCTTTTCTGTAAAGCTTATTTAATTGTCTGCTACGATTATTTACTTGCAAATACATGTAGCCTACTGAAAACATTACAAATTAAGGCAGCTTCTTGGCAATGAAATTGCCCTCTAAGAATCTTGCAGACACAGGATAACTATCTTTTTTGTCTAGGTATTACAGGAAAATTCCACCAACAGTCTCTTTAGAGCCAAGGATTGAGTCCAATATCCAAAAGTATGGTTCTATCTCCATTGTCTACTGTCTTAGTCACATTTCACATTTATGGGAAATCCTGGACTAGAAAAGTTACTGCTGAAGCATTTCACACTCACAAGAATGGCTGTAATTTAAAAAATGGAAAATAACAAGTATTGATGAGGTTGTAGAAAATTTGAAACCCTAGTGCATTGTTGGTAGAAATGTAAAATGGTGCACAAGTATGGAAAACAGTTTGATGGTTCCTCAAAAAGCTAAACATAGAATTACCATATGGCCTAGCAAGTACACTCTTAGGTATACACCCCAAAGAATTGAAAGCAGTGTCTTGAAGAGATATTTGTATACCCATGTTCATAGCAGTATTATTTATAATAGCCAAAAGGTAGAAACAACCTAAGTGTTCATCAATAGGAGAATGGATAAACAAGATGTAGTATACTCACAAAATGGAATATTATTCAGCCATAAAAGTGAATTAAATTTTTATTCATGCTACACCATGGATGAATCTTGAACACATTATGTTAAGTGAGATAAGCCAGACACCAGAGGACAAACCCTGTATAATTCCACTTGTATTAATGAGGTATCTAGAATAGGCAAATTTATAGAGACAGAAAGTAGATTAAAAACAGAGGCTGGGAAAAAGGGAAACGGGAAGTTATTGCTTAATGGTTACAGAGTTTGTATTTGAGGTGATGAAAAGTTTGGAAATAGATAGTGGTAGAAATTGTACAACATTGTATATATAATTAATACCACTGAATTATACACTTAGAAATACTTAAAATGTCAAGCTTTCTGTTGTATACATATATATTTTATCACAATTTAAAAATATTAAAAATGTAATGTACCAAAAAACCATTCAATGGTGAATTGTGTGGTATGTGAATTGTATTTCAACAAAGCTGTTAAAAAATAATAAAGAAAGTTGCTGCTGGCCAGGCCCAGTGGCTTCACACCTGTAATCCTAGCATTCTGGGAAGCTGAGGTGGGAGGATCGCTTGAGGACAGGAGTTCAAGACCAGCCTGAGCAAGAGCGAGACACCCTCCAATCTCTACCAAAAACAGAAAAAAATTAGCCAGTGTGGTGGTGTGCACCCATACTCCCAGCTACTCAGGTGGCTGAGCCAAGTAGATCGCTAGAGCTCAGGAGTTTGAGGTTGCAGTGACCTATGATGACACCACTGCACTCTACCAGGGTGACAGAGCAAGACTCTTTCTCAAAAAAAAAAAAAAAAAAAAGTTGCTGCTGAATTAACAATGGTATCTGTGATGATAATGATGATAATTCTAAACAACAACTACCAAAAGCAACAACTACCATTCGGCAAGGATCATGCTATAACTTTTACTTGGCTTCACCTCATGATAGTTGCTTAAGTTAAATTTAACAGTATTGTCTCATTGTTCACATGAGGTACAGGAAGCTCAGTTAGCTCATGCAACTTCCTTAGGGTCACAAAGCTAATAAGTGACAAAACTGAGATTTAAATTCAAGTTTATCTGAAACCAAAACCCTTTTTCAAACTGTCTCAAAAGACCTATATTACTTAAAATTTGGAGCATTTGCTAAAATATATTCCTATAACTCCATTTTGGTAGGGAGGAGAAGGAATCCCATTTCCTCACACAAATAAGGGAAGTCTAATCCCTTTATGTGGTCATCTCAAGTTCCAGAATAATCCTGGTCTTGAGCTACACATATCTCTATGAGATGAAATCTGAATGGGGACAGAAGATATGGGGGTAACTACAGCTGAGGTAGCCTAATAGGGACTAATTAGGGAGACAGAATGTTGCTGAAGAATTTGGGCTCTGCTGATGGACCTAAATTTCAATCATGTGTCTGCCACTTTCTAGCTGTGTAGGTTTGTGCAAGTTACTAAACCTCTCTAAGACCCATCTATCTCAAATATGAGATGAAACTAATACCTTTTGTTACTTCGTAAGTCTGCTGTGAGGATTAAGGACAATAATACCTATAAAACATTTGGAACAGCACCTAGTATAGAGTCAACATTCAAAATGTGGCACTTATTATTATGGTGCAGGATGGGATGGGGACTTTAGTAGGATAAAGAGGCAGACATTTTATTAGTGAGGTAAGTCACAGAAATTAGAAGATGAGATAAGGTCAATATTAGCAAAAGAAAACTGTGTTGTCTTATAAATGTTTTGCACTAAAGAACAGAAAGAAGAGCCCTTCTCCAGCAATACATAGGATTAGAAGAATCTGAAGTTACTCTTGAGGATGGAACCAAAAAGATGGTGGGAGGGAAGGCAGATGGGAAAAACTGAGGGCACTTGGGTTAGAAGAAAAGGGGCATAGATCATATTCGTGTGGACCCTTAGGGCTTTCTGGGAACAGTTCAACATTATTTTATCCCAACCTCTAGATTCAGAGTATATTGAAGTATATTGAATTTCACTTTATAACTCTCAATATCGCTCTCTCTCTTTTTCTCCCTCTCTGTCTCTGGCAATGAACTGTGTATATATGCCATCCTCGACATTATAGACATAACTAAGAGATAACTGAGAAGCTACAAATATTATTATCATTAACAGTAGGGAGCGCCCAGATTGTCAAAGCTGATTCAGAGTCAGGACTGAAGAACATACGGTGGGCACTCCTCAAGTGGTTCCCATGTCTCCTAATAATCTGAGAATGAAGTGAGGGGGTTCAGTAAAGACAATGGCAACTCCCTCCTTCTTTACTTTATAAAATTATAAATATGAGGCTGAGGTGAGAGGACTGTTTCAGGCCAGGAGTTCTACACCAGCCTAAGCAACATAGCAAGACCCCATCTCTAAAAAAAAAAAAAAAAAAATCAGTCAGGTGTAATGGCATGCACCTGTGATGCCAGCTGCTGAGCTACTGGGGAGGCTGAGGCAGAAGGATTGCTTGAGCCAGGGAGTCTGAGGCTGCAATGAGCTGTGGTGACACCACTGCACTCTAGCCTGGACAACAGAGCAAGACTTTGTCTTAAAAAAATATTATAAATATAATGTTTACACATGGGAATAAAAGTTCAAACCATACAGAAGGAAATAAAAGAAAAAGTTAAAATTTTTTCTCCTTCCAACCTTTGTGCCACCCCCAATCCTAATCTCCAATTGTAATGGACAATTTTCATTTTTAGTTTTTTGTGTTTTTTTCTAACATTACTCTAAATCAGTGGTTCTCAAATTTCTGTGTATAACAAATACCTGAAAAGCTTACTGCTTGCTTAAAAAGCAGATTCCTGGGCTTCACTCCACAATGATCTGGAGTGTAGCCAGGGAATCTGATTTTTTAGAAACTACTGTGCGTAATTTTGATTCAGGTAGTTTATGAGATGAACTTCGAAAAAGTATACATTTATATCTCTATATTTTAGTCAATCAACTTATTAAATCATCAACTTTCCACTATTGAAGATGGGAAATTCCACACAACCCTTTCTAACCCTCTCTAACATTTCTAATTGTTAGTATTTATATTTTTAGTTTTACTTATTTTATTGGTTGCATTGTAACTTTATAATGCCATTAAACCTCCACTTATTGATCCAGCTAGTTTATATGTTACATGTTGACTTTTCACTATACAGTATAAGAAATTCAGTCTCCACTGCTCTTATGTCCATCTCTCATCCCTCCTCCACCTCCCAGCCCTCTGTCAGCTATGCCATTACTGTAATTAAGTATACTGGAAATGATTCTGGCAAATAAAATCCAATAAACATATCTATACTGTTATGACTAACATAAATCTCATTTCTCTGTGACTCAAGGAGCATAACTATACAATAAACACTTTTAAATATATGTCACAAAATCTTAGGCACTAAGAACCTGTGTCACCGCTCCAATTACCAAGATTGAATTGGTTCTCTTTTCCTACACTCTGTCCATTGCTCAAAATCAAGCCATACATTAGTTTGCCTCATATTTAAGTTATGACTTTCATGTACACAATTTTTTAGAGTCTTTGTTTTTCCTAATGACTGAAAAAAACTATACCTTTATCACCATGTAACTAATATCATATAGTTTCTTACCCATGCCACTACTTACTGGGTCTGCTGCTCCCTGCATCCTGGGGATTTCTTTTCAGTATAACCTTATATTATTCTACTGCTTCTTAGAGGCCCCCTCTTCTCAACTTCATGCTACTTGACAACGAACTTTTAAGTATTTGCAGAATAATGGAAAATTATCTGAATCTTTGCAGATCTAAAATTTTTTTTGCCTTCAAAAATGATTGATATTTTAAGTGTATACATAATTGTTCAAAGTAATTCTCTAAAAATTAAAAACTGTGCATCAAAGGACAACAATAAGCAAAGTGAAAAAGGCAATCTACAGAATGGGAGAAAATATTTTCAAATCTTATATCTGATGCAGAGTTAATATCCAAAATATATAAAAAACTCATACAACACAACAACAGCAACAACAACAAAAATACCCTATTAAAAAATGAGCGAAGGACTTGAATAGAAATTTACCAATAAAGATGCACAAATAGCAAGCAAGCATATGAAAAGATGCTCAATACCACTAATCTTTAGGGAAACGCAAATGAAAACCACAATGACATATCACCTCACATCCATCAGGATGGTTACTAATACAAAACAGAAAATAGCAAGTGTTAGTGAGGATGTAGAGAAATCAGAATCCTTGAAATTTGTTAGTGGGAATATAAAAGGACTTGGTTGTTATGGAAAACAGTGTGGTGGTTCCTCAAAAAAAGGGAACTAACATATGAATCAGCAATTCACTTCCAAATATATACACAAAAGAATTGAAAGAGCGTCTCAAAGAGATATTTGTACACTTGTATTCATTGCAGTATTGTTCACAATAGCCAAAAGGTAAAAACAATTCAACTATCCATTGATGGGTGAATGAATAAACAAAATGTGACATATACATACAATGGAATATTCTATAGAACTTCTATGTTGCTCTTATTTGTACTCTGATTACTCCTTTTTCATAGCAGGTGAATTTTAATTTTGTAGATACAATCTCTTCCCAAATCTTGCTGAAAATATTCATTAGAATTTTTAATATTTCTCTTTTCTAAATTATCTGACTCCACTGTAGACTTATTTGTTCCAATTATTTACTTTTGGGCTGTTGGCTTTTCTCAAATGTAGGATGATCCTTGGTTGTCCCTTTATTATGCTACAAAGTCACATCCCTGAATAAGAGAGCTAACTAACTTGTGATTGTTAAGTAGGACACAATTAAATGATAGCTTTCACTTCAGGGTACAGAAGTAAGGGTAGTAGACAGGCAGACTGCCTGCTGATACCCTTTTCCTTACCAAACTTCCCTGATTCCTTACATCAACAGAAAATACTAATAGCCTGGGAAGGGGGAAGATGGCCAACTAGTGATGTTAGTTGCCAGATTATCTCAAATAGAAGAAAAAGTTTCAGGTGAGAAAGCGTAGCCAGGTAAAATACTGAGGGAAACATGTCAGAACCTACTCTTACCAGAGATCCCACCGGAAGTAGTTGTGGAATAGGATAAGAAGGAGCAAAATTTTGGCAGAGACTGCCCCCTGAAGGATTTGGCACCTGGCAGAAAATGTAGGTGGAAGTGTTTACTTTTCCTCCCCTCACACCTGTGGCCTGCCAGATCCCAATCTATTGGAAAGCCCTTCTACCCTGACAAATCCAGGCACTGTTGCCATCAGCGAACTGAGCTTCTTGGGAGCAGAGCACTGGGCTGTGAGCTCATGTAGGGTTGCTTTCCCTCACCACAAACCCAAGCTGAGACAGTGAGTGCCATATTGCCTGTGCACACACTAGGTGCCTCTATCCTGTCAGGAAAGCCACAGTCCCTCAGTGTCCCTGTCACTAGATCCAACACAAACATTCCCTAGCACCCACTCGGACTGCGACAACCACAAAGGAACACGGAGACACAGGAGAGCAGAAGTATTCCTGGAATTATGACCCATAGGGCAGGCTGCTCCAAGGGGACTGGGAAGAGCCACAAATTCTTTTTAGGACAGAGAAAGGTGGAATGTACAGTCTTCTGCAACATAGAGCCCCTGGATCATGATCCGAAGTTGTCTGCGCCCCTCCCAGTGGAGATGCTCCCTACCATTTGGGGACTTCTCCTCTTCTTGGCCTCCTCTGCCCACTGATGCTGAGGGAGCCGTGGCTGGAGGACTGTTTCTGCTTGGGACTGGCCAGGGTTCCCCAAGGGGACGATTAAGCCAAGGCACTTGGGAGCAGCCACCTTGCCTCTGACAGAGCACCTATCACAGCCAGGATTCCATGGAGCTTGGGGTTCACTCCCCTCTAAAATGATGCAACAAGTACTTTTCTGTGCTCTAAGGACAAAAGCTACCACCTCCTCTGAGGGAGGGCAGGGCTAGCAGTTCTCTCCCTGAGCTGCCTGTCTCTTCTGTAAGGAGCCTACTCATACTGGAGGAAAGTTTCTGACACAACCACACCACCCCCACTGAAACATGTGGGCCACAGCTCACAGCCTGTCTGGTAGCCCTGCACACAGTGGACTGAGTGGACTCCACCACCTCTGCTGCAATTGGGCCGGAGTGGGAGCTGCAAATGCGGGTGCTTTTGTGTTCCCAAAGAACAGAAACTATTGTCCTTGCTGAGAGAGAGAGATGTGAATGGCTTGTATCCCACAGCTATCTGCCTCCTTATCCTTATGATGATCTCTCATCATATGCTCACAGTGCATCTGCCCATCTCCTTCCTAAGCATTCTTCTGGAACAGGACAGCACCCTGCCCTCGCTATCACAGTGAGTGCCTGAACCAAGGGAGGCTTGAAGGCAAGTCTGACAGCTCAATCTTAGTCTGGTCACCCCAAGACTCAAGCATGCCAGCCAGGGGCCTGGGAACTAAGGATTATCTAACATAGTCCAATACCGATGGCAAGTGAACACTGTCCCAGGGGTCTGAGATCTAACTGACCCAAATTGCCAGCAACAACACAGTGCTTATCTGCCTGAATGAGGTAAAAAGCACTGTACACCTTTTTGTCTACACTGAGTTCCTGGCAGAGGAAAACAGGTGATCTGCAAAGGTATCTGTTTTGAGCTAAGAGAAGAGATTCCAGATGAGAAGGAACCAGCATAAGAACTCTGTAAATATGAAAAAGCAGGCTGTTTCAACACTCCCAAAGTATCATACTAGCTCTCTATCAATGGACTCCAACCAAAAGGAAATGTTTGAAATGTTAGATATGGGATTCAAAATATGGATTGCAAATAAGCTCAGTGCGATCGATGAGAAAGTTGAAAACCAACACAAAGAAACCAAAAAATAACTCAGGACATGAATGAAAAATTCACAAAAGAGATAAATACTTTTAAAAAGAACATAATGAAACTTCTGGAAATGAAGGAGTCCTTTAGGGTATTTTAAAATATAGTGTAAAAGTTTTAACAACAGACTAAACCAAGCAGAATAAATAATTGCAGAGCTTGAAGAAAATCCTTTGAAATTAAGTCATTTAGTCAAAAATAAAGAAAAAGAATCAAGAGAAATGAATAAGCTCTCCAAGAAATATTGAATCATGTAAAACACACAAACATAAAAATCATGGATATCCCTGAGGGAAAAGAAGAGAAAGCAAAAAGCATAGAAAACCTATTTGAGGACAAAATGGAGGAAAATTCCCTGGTCTTGCTAGAGATTGAGACATCAAAATATAAGAAGGTCATTGAACTACTGAAATATTTATTGCAAACAGGACATCACCAAGGCACACAGTCATCAATATGGCCAAACTTGAAGTGAGGATAACATCCTATGAGCTGGGAGACAAAAGAATCAAATAACTGACAAAGGAAAATCCACCAGACTAACAAGCAGATTTTTCAGCAGAAACCTTACAACCCAGAAGTGACTTGGGTCTCATCTTTAGTATTCTTAAACAGAATAACTATCAGCCAAGAATTTTGTGTCTTGCAAAACTAAGTTTCATAAATGAAGAAGAAATAAAATCTTTCCCAGACAAGCAAACATTAAGGAAATTTGTCAACAATAGACCTGCCCTACAAGAAATGCTCACAAGTGCTCTAACACTGAAAAGAATGGTGGATACTTGCCAGTGTATAAACACTCAATAGCAAAAACTCACAGCTCTTATAAAACAGTAACACAAGGGAGAATACAAAGCAACTAGCTAACAATCAACATGATGACTGGAATACTATCTCACTTGTCAATATTAACATCGACTATAAAGTTTAAATGTCCCACTTAAAAGATATAAATTAACAGAATGGATAAAAAAAATAAAACAAATATCCGCTGTCTCCAAGAATCCCATTTGACTTGTAAAGAATATCATCAACTCAAGGTGAAGGGGTGGAAAAAGATATTCCATGCAAATGGAAACCAAAAGTAAGCAGCAGTAGGTGTAATCATGTCAGATTAAACAGACTTTAAATCAACAACAGTAAAATAATGACAAAAATGATTATTATATAATGATAAAGGGATCAATTCAACAAGAAGATATAACAATTCTAAATATATATGCACCTATCCCTTGATGCCCAGATTCATAAAACAAATACTACTAGACTATGAAAGGAAATGAACAGCAACAGAATAATAGCAGGGGATGTTAACAGTCCACTGACAGAACTAGACAGATCATCAAGGCAGAAAATCAATGAAGAAACCCTGGACTTAAATAAGACTCTAGAACAAGTGGACCTAACAGATATTTACAGAACAAAAACTAAAGAATATACATTCTTCTCATCAGCACATGGAACATTTTCCAAGATAGACCATATGTTAGACCACAAAACAAGTATCAGTAAATTTAGAAAAATTGAAATCATACCATGTATCTTCTCAGACCACAGTGGAATAAAACTAGAAATCAATTCCAAAAGGAATTTGCAAAGCTATACACATATGTGGAAATTAAACAACCTGCTGCTGAATGATTTTTGGGTCAAATATGAAATCAGATGAAAATCAAAATAACTTTTGAATTGAATGACAATGGCTACACAAGCTATCAAAATCTCTGGGATATAGCAAAAGGAGTGCTAAGAGGGAATGCCATACTATAAAGTGCCTACATCAAAAAGACTAAATGCTAACAAATTAACAGCCTAATATTACTCCTTAGAAAAACATGAACAAAACCAAACCCAAAGCTAGCAGAAGACAAGAAATGACAAAGATCAGAACAAAACTAAGTGAAATTTAAACAAAAAAATACAAAGGATCAATGAAACAAAAAATTGGTTCTTTGAAAAGATAAATCTTAGATTAAGAAGGGAGATGATTCAAATAAGCTCAATCAGAAATAAAAAAGGAGACATTACAACCATCACAGAAATACAAAAGATCATCAGAGACTACTAAAAAACCCTCTATGCTCACAAACTAGAAAATCTAGAGAAAATGGATGCATTTTTGGAAACACACAATCTCCCAAGCTTGAATCAGGAAGAAACAGAAATCCTGAACAGACCAATATCAAGTAGTGAGATTGAATCACTAATAAACAACCTCCCAACAACAAAAAAAGCCCAAGACTAGACAGATTCACAGCAAAATTCTACCAGGCCTACAAAGAAGAACTGGCACTTATCCTACTGAAACTGTTCCATAACATTGAGAAGGAGGGAATCTTCCCTAACCCATTCTACAAAGCCAGTATCACCCCGATACCAAAGCCAGGAAAGGAAACAACAGAAAAAGAAAACTATACAGGCCAATATAATTCACGAACATAGATGCAAAAATCCTCCAAAAATAACAGCAAACCAAACCCAACAGCACATCAAAAAAATAATAATTGTAATTCAGCATGATCAAGTGGGTTTTATACCAGGGATGCAAGGATGGTTCCACAAATGAAAACCAATAAATTTGATCCACCACATAAACAGAATGAAAAACAAAAACCATATGATCATTTCAATAGATGCAAAAAAAGCACTTGATAAAATATAGTACTGCTTCATGATGAAAACCCTTAACAAACTAGGCATAGAAGGAACATGCCTCAAAATAATACAAGCCATGTATGACAAACCCACAGCCAACATCATACTGAATGGTGTAAAGTTGAAAGCACTCCCCTTGAGAACTGCAATAAGACAAGGATCCCACTTTCATCATTTCTATTCAACATATTATTGGAAGTCCTAGCCAGAGCAATCATGCAAGAGAAAGAAATAAAGGGCATCCAAATCTGCAAAGAGGAGGTCAAACTATTCCTATTTGTTGATGATATGATCTTATATCTAGAAAACCCTAAAGACTCCTCCAAGATACTCCTATAATTGATTAATAAATTCAGTAAGTCTCAGGTTACAAAATTAATGTACACAAATCAGCAGAATTTCGATACACTAATAACATCCAAGCTGAGATCCAAATGAAGAACTTAATCACATTTACAATAGCTATTGCAAAAAAAAAAATACATACGAATATACTTAACCAACAAGGTGAAAGATCTGTCTGAGGAGAACTATAAAACACAGATGAAAGAAATTGTAGATGACAAAAACAAATGGAAAAACATCCCATGCTCACGGATTGGTAGAATCAACATTGTTAAATGTCCATACTGCCCACAGTGATTTACAGATTCATTGCAATTCACATCAATATACCAACGTTATTTTCCACAAAATTAGAAAAAACAATTGTATATTTCATGTGGAATCAAAAAAGAGCCCTAATAGTCAAAAGCATCCTAAGCAAAAAGAACAAATCTGGAGGCATCACATTACCTGACTTCAGATTATACTACATGGCTATAGGAACCAAAACAGCAAGGTATTGGTATAAAAATAGACACATAGATCAATGCAATAAAACAATACACTTACAACCAACTGATCTTTGACAAAGCCGACAAAAACATACACTGGGGAAAGGACATTCTATTCAATAAATGGTGGAGGAAAAATTGGAGAGCCACGTGCAGAAGAATGAAACTGGATCCCTTTCTCTCACCATATATAAAAATTAACTCAAGATGGATTAAAGACTTAAATATAAGACCTGACACCATAAAAATTCTAGAAGAAAACTTAGGAAAAATTCTTGGACGTTGGCCTAGGCAAAGAATTTATGACCAAGATCCTAAAAGAAAATACAACAAAAACAAAAAGAAATAAATAACACTTAATTAAACTAACACCTTTTTGCACAGCAAAGGAAATAATCAATAGAGTAAACAGACAACCTACAGAATGGGAGAAAATATTCACAAACTATACATCTGACAAACAACTATGTATTAGTCCATTTTGTGTTGCTATAAAGGAAATAACTGAGACTGGATAATTTATAAACATAAAAGGTTTATTTGACCCATGGTTCTTCAGACTGTACAGGAATTATCACATGAGCATCTGCTTCTCATGAGAGCTTCAGGGAGCTTCTAATTAGAAGCGAATAGACTGTTCTAATAGATTATCATTGTATTAAATTCTTAAAGGGCATTTCCATTTTCTTGTTATTCATTTGTACTTTAATTATTATTATTGTTGTTCTTGTTGTTAGTTCTTCACAGAAATCTTTCATGCTATTTGGTAACTTTGTGAGGGTCACCTTGATTATAATTATATAGTATAATAGAGATTATAATTAGAGCACATTTAAAGTACAAGATGTCATAATATGCAGAAAGTGAATAGAAAAGTGAAAGCCTACCTTAGCATGGTTTTCCTTAAAAGCAGACCCTGAGTTGAGGACTTGAGTACAAGTAGTTTATTTGAGATGTGATTCAGGCAGCTCCAGTAGGGGTGAGGGGAAATAGAAAAGGGTAGACAGCCAATAAAGGGTACATTATTGGGCAGGTTACCACTCTGGGTGACTAGGACATAATCCTGCTGGGGAATTCTGGGAGATTGTCCTTTAAAGTTATATATTAATACTAGATAGCATAGTACCTGCCTAATATGGAACTACCTAATACAGTAGTCCCCGCTTATCTGCAGTTTTGCCTTCCATGGTTTCAGTTACCGATAGTTAACTGTAGTCCAAAAATATTACATAGAAAATTCCAGGAAAAACAATTCGTAAGTTTTAAATTGCATGCCATTCTGAGTAGTGTGATAAAATCTCGTACCATCCTACTCCATCACACCCGGGATGTGAATCATCCCTTTGTTCAGCATATCCATGCTGTATACACTACCCACCCATTAGTTGCTTAGTAGCTGTCTCAGTTATCAGATTTTTGCTGCGTTATCACAGTGCTTGTGTTCAAGTAACCCCTATTTTATTTAATAATACTTTACTAATAATAACTTAATTATTAGTTATTATTGCTAATCTCTACTGTGCCTAATTTTTAAGTTAAACTTTATCATAGGTATGTATCTATAGGAAAAAATATAGTGTTAAATATATACATTTTTTGGTACTATCCGCAGTTTTAGGTACCCACTGGGGGTCTTGGAACGTATCCTTTATGGATAAAGGTGACTGCTGTACTCTGGTTTTCCATTTCTCCTCCGTTTTTGATGCCTAACTGTTTCTTCACTTGCTTGAAAACTCAGCTATGACTTTAAAAGAATATTTGTAATAATTTACCCAGAATTTCTAACTGTTATATTGTGGGAAGGTTTTCAGATTATTTAATCTTACATATGGCCAATTCCCCCGAAATAGAAATTTTAAGATTAAAGGAAGACAAAAATCAACAAATATATATTGTAAGATGTAAATGTCTTAGCAAAATGCCTACCACACTGAAAGAGCTTGTTAAATATTAGCTTATACTGAGAATCTAGTAATAGAAGCCATAGAAGAAGTAGAAGTAGAAGTAAGAGTAGAAGTAGAAGTAGACGTAGAAACAGAAGTAGAAGTAGAATCATTTGAAAAAAGAGAAAGAAAGGTTGATGGAACTATTCTTAATGCTCCTGCAAGTAAGTAAAACAAGAGTATTTCAGTAGTGTTCTACTTCCATTGCTCCCACTAAAGTTCCATTCATTACACATGTCTCAGTTTGCATCCTTAAACTTGAACACATATGAATTATAAGAAAAAACATTTTATCTTATAGCAGGTGGTATGAGAACATCTTTGTAAAGAAAGAACAGCCTTATTAAAAGAAGCTTTGATAAGCTCACTGTGGGGTAGAAATAATTCTTAGATTGCTTAAGTTTTATCAGAAATTAGGAAAGTTATTGTATATTAAATAAGAGCAAGTTTTGGAGTTGCCTGTGGGGACTAATCAAGGAGATGAGTCCCCTCACTGTTTAGGTGCCTGAAGAAATATTTTGGAAGGATCAAATCATTGAATGGAGACATTTAAATGTCTGCAGTGTGTTGTAGATTAAAAACACTCTCTAATAAGCCCCCTTTGATATCCTTGATACAACTTTCATTACTGACTCATCATTTTATGTGAATGGAGGAGCTCACAAAGAACTACTAAGGGATGGTTGGATACCTGTATAACAATAGCAATGCTCCTCCTCCTTGGGGATGGAAGCAGTGAGATATTCCATGAGTTTCCCCCTCAGACTGAGGGATCAAGCAGAGGGAAGAAGAACATTCTGTGAAGGAGCAGCATGAACATTTTCCTGGATCCAGAAGCAGATCAGTGATGGTGGATCACAGAAGGCAATGTGGCAGTAAGCCAAGAGGTAGAACCAAAAGAGAAGGCAGACAACAGACTATGAAGAATCTTCAATGATAGGGCAAGTGCATTGAATTTTTAATGTAAATGATGGGGATCACTGAATGGTTTTCAAGCCCTGAATATATTCCATTTAATATTGTAGAAAGGTAATTATTGACACAACTTGGGATAATGCTTTGGAGAGAAGCAAGGTCAAAGGCAGGCCGGGAAACTAATCCAGGAACTATTGTAGTGCCTCAGTGTAAGGACAGTGAGAACCTAGACAAGTGGAAGAGCAGCTTAGCTTGAGGTGGTAGGAAGAATCTAAGAGCTATCTACAAGACAGAACTGACTAACTTGTGAATATTAGTGTATTAGGTAGGCTAAGATGTAGTAGAAAAAAATAGAAATATATATAAGTAATATATACAAATATATATTATATATTTAAATATATACATATATAAATATATATTAATATATAATATATAAATATATATAAATAAAAATATATTTCATGGTTCAAACAATATAAAAGTTTATTTCTTGCTCACATAACTGTTCAAGGAAGATGCTCATTGTCAGCTGGAGGCTTTCCTCTACTTGGTGATTCAGGACTCTGGGATCCTTCCATCTTATGTTCCCACTAACCATTAGAACTTCACGATAATCCCCAGAAGGAGAAAGAGGGTGCAGAGGGGGCACGTGATCATTTTAAAACCTTAGGCCAGTTAATGGCTTATATGTTCCCACACACATTCCACTCACTAGTACTTATTACCATGGCCACATCTTACTGCAGGGGGCTGGGAAATGTAGTCTAGTTCTAGGAGCAAGAATAAAAAGAAATGGATTTGGTAAACAGCTTGAAGTCTTGACACAATTTCCCTTGGCACAAAGGAAAGAAAAGATTTTGGAAAGAATTCCCGATATTCATATTCGTTAACTAGGTGAATAGTGGTAGATTAGGGAATATAGGCTTTATTGGAGGAGATGGGGTAAGGAGTTCAGTTTGGTACATATTGAGTTAGAGATGCCTAGGAAATACCTGTGGAGATATCCACTATATCCATCTATGAATATCCCTAAGGATTAGAGATGTATAACATCTATTATTATGCTAATTTGCTAGGTATTATATAAGTTTTCAATGTGTACCCAACTTATAAAGGATTTATTCGAAGTAAATCTCTGAAAACTTTTCCATTGAATTGGTCATTGGTCTATACTTTATATACTTTCCACAGATGGAAAAAACACAACTAAATATTATTCCAAAGTAGGAAGCAAATTGACTTCCCATGAAAGTTAAACAACATGTTCTATTGAGACCTGAATTATTATACAGTGCACAGCCATATACACTGAAAAGAAAAGCGATTGAGAGCATTGTCCTGGTGTAGCTGTGCCTGATTTCAAATCATGGGGGACTAGCAGAAATGGGTTCTTTGCTTATTTTTCATAGATATCCTTTAAAAATATGTCCCTACACCTGACAGAGGTGAAAAGGAGCGATTGAAGCATCGAATGCTTGAGAGTAGGCTGACTTCAGTTCTGATTCCCTCCAAATAAATTGCTTCAACATGAAATCAACTCTCAGGCTCTCAAGTAGCTATATTCTCCTGGTCTGTAAACTAGCCATTAACACAAATCTGAGTGTTCTTAGGATGTCTTGGTAAATCACTAAGATTTTAGTGTTCTTTATGGTTGTTCTGTGGTCTGGGAATGTCTTGTCACTTCCAAGACAGAAGTTTTTCATTTGAATGATTTAATAAATAGGTGACTAGATGAATGAAAATATTTCCATTATTTTTCTTTACTGTCAAGAAAATAATAAAGTATATATCTTTATTCTTCACAAATCTGTATAATAATAATTTAAATTTTCTGTCTTTTGTGTGTCAAAATTTTTTTCATTATCCTGTGATAGGAGCATAAGGATGGGCATGGGGTGCGGGCATTAAATGTCTCACTGGAATCATCAGGGCACAGGCAGGTGAGTCTACATGTTTCAACACATTTAGTCAGTGTCCACTGGGATGATAAATTCATTGATAAATGGCTATAAACATGCTTAAATATTGTCCAAAATATTTTCATGTGAAATATAGGACAATAGGACAGAAAAGGCTGAACTATTAAATTCAAACACTATGGAAACCTGTATATCACAAAATAGACCCATGCAGTTCTAGACAGAGATAAACAGACAGAGTGTGTGTATGTGTTCACAATGCTTTTGCCCTTGTAAGAAAAAACTCTAGCAGTATAATAGTTTGAGTGTTATAAAAGACCTCAGCACAAACTGCCAAAATGATATAAATGAAAAAGCTCTCTGGCTTTTTTTCACAGAGAAAATATTTTTCTACTGTACCAATGAAAACCCCAGATACTGCACAGCCAGCCAATCTGTGTTTACTTCTCCCTGTTATGTAACCTATCTTTCCCCTAACTCTCATACTCCATGGGAGAGTCAGAGTTCTACAAACAGCCTAAAATAAAATCATCATTATTATGGTTCTACATGCCGAGTTGTGGCTTGGTCCCATAATTCTAAGGGCTAAACCCATAGAGACAAAAAAGATTAACACAGGCTCTTTGCCACTCTAGCTGTGGGAGTCCACTTGGAGGACTTCTCCACTGACTGACCCCCATGGAAACCCAGTGCCGGATTTTGTATCACTATAAAACACAAGGTTGCATTACATACCTCTTTACATGAATGCCAGATGGAGCTGCTGGTAGGGGAAAAAGACTAGGTCTTGAATCTGTATTTCTCCTAGATTTCGAGGGAAAAAGGAAAACCCATCGCATGTCAATTGATAACATGCCTGCAGTCCTTGTCCTTCTCCCTCATTGGGAGTCTATTGCTTCAATTAATTTCTACTTCAATTAATATTCATCAAGTGTCCACAGTGTGCTAAGCCTGGCTGGGGGTGAATGGGGGGCAAATAAGGACAATCACTTCTTCTGCCCATATTTCTAGTATGGAATGTATTCATCAATATGGAAATTTTCAGCACCCCCACTGACCTTGAATAGCTGGTCTTCATGAACTCTTCAGAAGTAATTATTAAGCCATCTGCCTTATGTAGACATATATGACCCTAGAGGAATTCCAGTGTGAGTAAGAGGTACATCTGTCTGATAGATCTGCCTTTGCTGTGCCAAGGACCTTTTTGTGGCGCTCTCTGTAATGAGATATTTATAGGATGTCAACAAACCACAATCCTAACCATAGGGGGAAAAAGTGCATATTTAATTTTCCTTTGCAAAAAAAGAAGAGTAATAATGCTGACACTTAGAATGTATTAAGCAGCTAGTTTCAGATTAACCTGGTCATCCACAGAAAGAAAGGCATAAAGAGATAACCCAGTGTCCTCTCAGTTCTCCAAGGAACAAAGTTAAGTTAAAGGATTTCCAAATGTGAAACGATGACAATTTTCTAAGTTTCCTTTCTTTGAAATTTATTGCTTAATATTTTTCAGTGGCAGGCACAGTGATAAGTAGTTCCATGTACACTTTTCAGGATAAAACAGTATACCTGAATTGGCACTAGTCTGTTAGCTTTAGAACTATCTAGATATGCAAATAAATAAATTCTTACCTATATTTTCTATATTTGGAAACTTGCACATTGCATATTCCTATATAAGTTCACACCAAGTTTGAAGCATTGTCAAAGCTATTCTGAACCATTCTAAATTATTAATTCTGGCTTAAGGGAAGTAATAAAAATTATTCAGTTTCCATAGGAAATTAATTTTGTTAACTTTCTGAGTAATAAAAGCAAAGCTCTCTGGGGTACAGTGTTTGCTAGTACCTTCCAAAAATGTGCATTGTTTATTCTGCTTGTCTCATACTGAAGGCAAAATGTATGCATTACCAACAACCCTTCTTCACAGTTAAGGGGCACCTCAATTAGTCTTATATGGCATGCAATGGTATTCTGCACTGGAGCAGTGTCTACCTTTGCATAATATTTCACCTTTCATAGGTGAGCTGTAACTAATCCATTTACTCATATCTGAAGCTTAGAAAGTCAAATGTCCCTTTTTGGGAATTTAGCTTGTACATAGTATAATACAGTAAAAGGTCAACAATCTGTCATAATCTTATAGTTCACTATGGTGTGGTGTCACTATAGGTTCCTGCAGAAAGAGATGGCACATTCACACTGGGTAATTGAGGAGAATTTAAGAATTGGGCCAATTTACAAAAGTGTGTGGGCAATGTTTAGGAAAAGTAGCAAGGGATACTTTAGTAGCTCATGGCTAACAACATTAGGTAGTCTGAGGCATGAAGAAACAAGGAGAGGGAGCCATTACTGGAAGCTGGGAGAGTATCTGTATGGAGACACCTGATAGAAACTGTGGCCTTCAGCTAAAAGGAATCAGTGAATCCTTGGCAACCAGGCAGAGAAGAAGGCAGGAGATAAACTTTTATTCCTCCCACTTTCTTATTTCTTACGGTTCCCACCTTCCTACTTCTTCGTGTGCCTCCCAATGGGAAAACCAGAAGCCAAAGAGCAAAGGAGCCTGCTGAGGCAGTTTGCAGAGGTCAGCATTCCCTGGCACAGAGTAGCAGGTAGAGTGATATAAGAATATGAGATATAAAGGGGCACTTGTAAGACATTCAGCCTAGAAGCACTGTCTCATTGTTTGATCTTTGTGGACATTGCTCTAATGATAATGCCAAGACCTCTTTATGTCATAATGTGAAGGATAAGAGTAATACAGTATATACTGTACTATGAATATAATACTTTAAGTAAATTATATAGTAAACAGTATACTGTGTTGTAAATGCAGTAGTCTATAGCTATGATGCACTGATAAACTGTAAACTGCAAATTCAGCATCTCAGAGTTATAGGTCACAGGTATTTCTGAATAATGTACAGGCAATGCGTGAAGTAAAATAATCTGCTATAGGAGATGAATGTATAGTTCCAAGTTGACATTAATACACTTTGAGAAACTTAAATATGAGAATTATATTTGAAACTAAATCTTTGATTTCTTTTTATTTTTCCCAAAATTTCACTGTATACATAGTAATTATAATTACTTAATGCATTGTTCCTATCAACAAAACTGGTTTAGTACTGAATATGAAGAAAAGCCAATAATTTGGCAAAAATGTTCACTTAACTCTAGATCACCTGAATAATCAAATAAATTCTCCATTGGAGCCTTTTTCTGATAGAAATGATTACAAACACTATCTAGATTCATTACTTCTGTCACAGAAATGACTTTTGGATTCAACATATTCAAGTAAGTCATGTTTGGATTCATTTACTTCCAGGCTTCTGTTCTCTCTCTGGAGGCATCATTTCTTGAGGCATCTCTGATTGAATAACGTTTTGAATAACTCATTCACCATCTGCATTTTCCACTACTGTAATACCTCCATTAGTATCACTTGATTCCCATTTCCTCTTACGTGACTGAATGAGAGGCCTTCATCTACAAAAGCCAAGCCATCCCTTGAAATCCTCTTCATTGTATTAAATCCTTCTGGCTTCTCTGAAGAGTATTAATTCTTCAAGTACTCCTTAAACACTTGGCTGCTAATGTGATGCTACCCAGGGAGTCTTTAATGGCCAGCCAGGGAGCCAGGCCTCCTGACTAACTCTGCCAATCCACCATTGAAACTCACTATGGCAATCTGTGCACTAAGACAAAGCCTAGATGCTAAGTGGTCAAGATTTTGTAGAGCCCTTAAAAGTGCTTCTCAACCTTTTTTTGATTATCACTCCCCTCCTAAGGGGACATAGTTTTTCAAATAACCACCCCCACCAATGACATTTTAATACCACAGATTCAGTGTATGTCTGTTTGTGTACTGTGTGGCCTATAAATCATTGAAATATCTAAGGTTTTTTGGTTCCCCCAAGAACTGATTTTTGCCCCCTTGGAGGGGATATCACCTCCTTGAGAAGGCATGCCTTAAAACATAAAACTATTTGGAGGCTTCCAAACTACAAGATACTGGTTTACTGGATTTCTATTCTGTCTGCAGGTGAAGACAGAAGAGTGAAGGATAACGGAAAGAAGATGAAAATGAAAGACTGCCATGACTTTGACCTAAGGACCTAATCAATCAGTAAGAAATTTATTGAATTATGACCATGCTGTGTAGGTATGCAGATATAAAAGATACAGAGAACCATGTGAAAAATAAAAAGGCTTCATTCTTTAAATATTCATTCCATATTCACAGGCCATCTTATGATTTGCCCTATATATTTGCCACGAGTTTCAGCTATAATTACATAAACTTCATTCTCTGGAAGGCACTTCTGAAAAATACTTTCTTATGTACAGGTATGCATACAAAGATGTTAAAAATCACAAAAATGCAATGGAAACTTAGGCTTAGTCATTTTGCTAAAGAGTCAGAGGAAGGAATGCATGATCTGCTTTCTAAACAAGAGTTTCTAGGTTTGGTGCCAACCCAGAAAAGAGTAATTGCTACACTAGTAATGCAATTCCCTTCATTTTCAATCTTAGTAATATAAATATTCCTATTAATGCCTGCTCTGTCACCATAGTAACAATGAATTCCTCCTGGACCTGAATTTAAAGTTAGTAACTAACAGCATTTGGGCACACAGAGCTCTGTCCTGGGAAAGTGATTCCCAAACACAGGTCAGTTGACCTCCCACATCAAAATTACCTGCAGAGCTTGTCAAAAGTACAGATCCAAAGTCTCCAGTCAGACTTACTGGAGAAGAATTTCCAGAAGTGAGCCCAGGGATCAGCAGTGTATGTTTCAAAAGCTTTTCAGCTGATTCTAATTCACAGCCAGATTTGGAAGGCAGGTGGAATAGTTGAAGGCATTTGTTTGTTGCAGAAACAGAAAGAAAAACATCTAAATAGTGCTCTGGTTCAGACATTACTAGTCACTAAGTGTGTGACCTCGGGCCAAGCACTGAGCATTCCATTAGCCTCACCTTCTTCTCTGTATGTTTTCCAACTGCTTCTTATTCTTAAAGTCTGGTCATCCAGGAACTCCTCATACTGCAAGTTGCATCAGGCCTTTATTACCAGTCTTCTCTTCGCATATCTTTTAGCTTCTACCCCTACTATTTCCTTGCATTTTCCTTCTGTTTTCATTCCATGTACTTGAAGGAGTTTAAATTGATTAAATCCATAACTATCATTCCTGATAGACAATGTTTTCACAGGCTACTTCCTGGACCACTAGACATCCTGTGCTTTACAGTTAAATGCTCCCCCTTGTCCAGTCAGCTGAGGCCAGGGATATAGGATCATATGGTACAAAGCAAGGTCCTTTCAGTATCTGGAACCTAGGGCCATTTTTTTCAATAAACCTTACATTTATGGTTGTAGTAGCCAATCTGAGGCATTCCATAAAATGGTCCATTTTCTCTTTAAAATTGTATAATTATATTAATAAATAATATCCCAGCCAATCATATTGATGACAAGTTTACACATCTTGATTCAGTGTTCGAATCCTAAATAAGTCATCTCCTTCTTGGATGGCTAAAGGCCATCCTTGCTGTGTGTCAGTATTTCTCACTTTAATCCTATTCCCAGGAAGAGTCCTTAATATGAATAAATAAGAGGTTATTGTGGTATAATTCATGAAGACATAAAACCATTTCATTTACCTTTTTTGCCTCTGAACAGTTGGATTTCTTCACCATCCAAACCTAACTCCCACATATGTGCCATGGACACCATTGCCTCCCATCAACTTCAAGATCTGAACTCATCAATTATTCTTCATTGTCTTTATCTTCAACTTTTCATTTTCCCCTAGCTCCTTTCTCTCAGCCTATACCCATGCTCAAAAATTCATTCGCATTTTCAAAAGAAAACTTTCCTCAGACCAAGTTCTCAATATAGTTATGGGCCTATATTTTCTTTTTCTATAGATTATGAAAAAAAAGTGGTTTGCTCTTATGCTAACCCTTCTAAATTTTACACTCACTCTTTATTACAATTTGACTTCTGCCTCAACCATTTATCTGATATGATTTTGTTCAAAGTAACCACTTCCTGCCTATTTTCTTAGCAATTTGTTTCTTTTTTTGTCCTGTTCTTACTTGAAATTTAACACTGCTTATTACTTTCCCTTTTTTTTACTTTGTTATCTAGTTTATTTATGATCATTCCAATCCAGAGAAAAGCAATTTGACACTATTGAGCCAGTGCTACTTTGTGTTTAATTTGGTTTAATTTGGGTTATATTTCTTGCAATAAGGAACTTATATTTTTGAAAACTAATTCCTATCTAAACATGGATTTTTTCCCCAAATATTTATTGTTATAAAAAGATGTACATGGGTCATTGAGTACAAAAGTAATTTCCCAACTGAGCATATAATTCCAATTTTATGAATATACATTGTTATCTTCTATATTACATCTATACATATACTGAAACATCTCTGGAAGATAGACATCTGCACCTGAATGTTTATGGCAGCACAATTCACTATTGCAAGGTTGTGGAAACAACCCAAGTGCCCGTCAATTCATGACTAGATTATTAAAACTTGGTATATGTTTACAATGGAATATTACTCAATTTTAAGAAACGACAGTGAACTAGCACCGCTTATATTATCCTGGATTAAGCTTAAGCCCATTATTCGAAGTGAGGTGACACAACAGCAGAAGAACGGGCCCCACATGTACTCCCCATCAAACTGGTACTGACTGATTAACACTGTGGTGCTCAAATGGTGGTGGTGTTCACTAGGGATTCGGGGGCTGGGAGGTAGACCCACATCTGAGTGATGTGGTGAGCACTGTGGAGGGGAGGGGCATGCTTGAAATGTAGCTGGGGAAGGGTAATCCTCTAAATCCCCCTCTAAGGGGGAAGGAAATCCTCTAAAACTGATTTATGTAAACAGCTGTACAACTTGGTAAATTTACTAATAATCATTTAAGTGTACACTGAAAATGCAGTAAAGGCATGATATGTAAATTATACTTCAATAAAGAAAAAAGAAAAAAAAAAGTATTGACTTCACCCATGAGAGCTTGCTCGTAAGAGATGCTGAATAAATAGTTGTTTAGTGAATGAATTAACAAAGATTCCTTTTCTACTTTGAACAATTAATAGTTCTATCATTTCAGGTATTTATTGTTAACTCTTATATTGTTACTCAACTTTACAGTCCTTCCTGCCTTGTCTCCCCTAAAAGATTTTAAGTTCTGAACAGGTTTTATCGGCCATAAAAATCTCAGTGTCCTAAACATAATCTGCACTCAACAAATATTTGTTAGATTTTCTTTACTGGTCATCCTCATTAACATATTGAGGTTTTTATTTTTCCCCCATCATCTCAGTAGTTGCATTGTGAGTCATCACAGCCCAAATGGTAACAGTGACTATTATGACAGAAAGCTTCTGAGAGTAATTTTAACTGGTTGTTAGTAATAAATTATTTTTAATTTTTAAAATAAACTGTAGCTGTAACTATTTTACTAGTAAAACACAATAGCTATTGTTAGTAGTGCTCAGGCAACTATAAACTAACAATTGAACCTGTGCTAATGAGTCAGAGAAAAAAGTGAATGAAAAGAAAGAAAGGTTTAGAAGGCAGTAGTTGAGAAATTGAATTTGCTGAAAAAAAAATATGACAGAAGAAAGAATTAATGATAAACCCCAGAGCCAGGAACCCCGTCGAAATTAAGCAACCTTTGATTAATAAAGGAGACTTTTGAGAAGATCATTTTAAGGAAACAGGGAGATTTATGTGAGCCTCTTGAATGTGACATTCTACAGCCACAGAAAAATGAACTCCTTGGGAGCATCCAATCCATTGACACTGTCTTGCAAGATTCCTTTAACTTCAGTAAATCAGAGGAATCTGACCAGTCCTTTTGCCCAGGAAGGCATAAGGGTGCACAAATCCCTTCTGTTCATTAATTGAGTTATTTTTACAACAGCTTTATTGTGATATAATTCACACACCATACAATTCATCCACTTAAAGTGTACAATTCAGTGGGCTTTAGCAGGTCCACTGGGTGAGGCAACCATCCCCACAATAATTTTAGAACATTTTGTCCCTGCAAAAGAAACCCCATACCCATTTGTAGTCACTCCTCAATCCCCTTACACCTTTGGCCTCAGCCCTAAAGCAACCACTAATCTACTTTCTGTCTATGGATCTGTCTCTATGGATTTATTGTAGGAGTATTTTATACAAGGTTGTGATGGTTTAGCCTTCTGAGTTTGCTTCTTTTCGGTTTCTATTTTTTTAAGGTTTGTTTTCTAATAATCATTTTATTTTTGGAATGTTTAGAAATTGAAGGTAGAGAAAATATTTTAAACTCCTTTCATGTGTCAAGAAGATGACATAGTTACTGGCTTGTCAGCAAGAAAGGAGAGGGTTGTTCCCTCAGGTTATGTACTTTCTAACTTACATAGTAATAAAAGTTGTAACAATAGCAGTAATAATTTTCTTTTAAATTCTGTACATTTCAGATAAATATAGTCATACAACATACAGTCTTCTTTTGTGACTAGCTTCTTTCACTTGGCATAGTAATTTCAAGGCTCATCTATGTTGTAGCATATATCAGTACTGCATTCCTGTTTATTGCCAAATAGCATTTTGTTACATGGATATACCATAATTCTGTGTCTATCAGTCCTTTCACCTAAACCCCCCTCCTAAGATCTCCAGTTTCTAGGTAGGTGGATAGGTGACGGAATAAGTTCTGTCACTGTGTGAACTTGACAGGTTACTTCTCTAAGCTTCAATTTCCTTACTTGTAAGGTAGAAATAAAACTAGTACCTACTTATAGAGTTATTAGGATTTTTATAATTTATTAAAGTCTAGTACAGTGATTTCCCACAGAAATAACAATAATTATTAGGTGTCATGAGGGCATAAAAATGTTAACATCTTTCTTTTAAATTTCATTGAATTTTTAATTATAAAGGTGATGCCTGTTTATTGTAACCAATAAAAAACACAGAGATGAGTTTTTAAATTCATAATCTTTCTCTCAGCTCTCTATCCACCCTTAGACCTCACCAATGTAAAGTGTAGTGTGTAACTTCTCACATCCTTCTCTGTGATCTTATGCATTCATAAAACCAAAATGCACCTGCAGAGATGTTCCCCCTCCTTTCTTTTACTCTAATGTATACTACACACATTACTTTGCAATTTACCTTTTTTAAAACTAAAATATGTCTGGTCATTTTTCCAAGCCAATACATGTCTACCTTTTTCTCTTTAATAGCCATGCTATATTCTACAGTATAAATGTACCCTCAACGTACTCAACTCTTCCACTATTGATACACATTCAGATTATTTTCAGCTGCCATTATAAAAATGCTGTGATAAACCTTCTTTTAATGAAATAATAAGTAATTGTAACCATAATCTTATCATTATCATATCCATTTCTTTGCATTCCCAAGTCCAGGCTAGCCCCATCCCCTACCTGATGAATACCGAGAAACAGGACTTTTATGAACCAAGGATGGAGAATCAAATCATCCATAATAAGGAATTTCAAGCAGAAGAAATATAAGGGGGAGAACCCCTAATTCAGCAAATGGACAACTCCAGGGACCTAGATCCTCAGGGAAGATACTACAGAGAAGAAGGAAAACTGAGGAGAAAACAGAAAAGAGGATGTTCAGACCAGAAGAGTCAAGAACACTAAGCATTCTAAGAAAACTGCTCTACCACCCTGGGCAAAAGGTAAATTTTTGGCCCTCTAGCCAACCTAATTATTTTCCTTCATGTTAGAGATAGCATCTTCTTTTAGAATACTGCTTTCTGGAAACAATTTTTAAAATTTTAAGTGAAACTTTTGCAATTAAGCCTTACTACTCTATTCTAAATCAAATAAATAAAAACATAATCCAAATTTATTCAAAATTGGCCAATGGAAGGGTATGATACAGCTATGCGATATGCTAAATGAATTTTAATATCCCTGGAACTTGACTTTATGCAATGCTTTTGTCCATTTCATGAGAGACCCTGCCATTGAACCTATATAAAAGTCTCTTGATAAACTCCCTTCCGTGGGTTTTAATCACCAAAGTACTAAAACAATATCTGAAAATGACTGAATTGTAAGGTATTTCACCCGTGGCTTTCTCATGACACAGACTCTGAGATACCTTACAGCTGGTCCCAGTGCCTCATGAATGACTTTACTATAAATCCCACATACAGTACCCCCTTCCCAAGAGCCAAACCAATTTAGAGGTAACACAGGGAAAATGATCCTTTTATTTATTTCTGGAAATACATGCTATATGGAAAAAGGTTTTATCCAGAGGGAAAACTTCTGGATTTTACTGGCTCACTAAAATTAAACCATTTAGTGGCTTTTTTTAAAACCCAAGATTAAGCTTTCTTTCGTCTATTTGCACATGTCAACCAAAAATAGCAGAGTATATATAAGAAAAAAAGTGTTTGTATAAAAAAGAAAATTTATACCCCCAAAGCCATGATCTCTTTTTGCTGAAGTGTTGTTTCATGATTTTTTTTTATTCAGGTGGTTTATCAAATTTCTATAAGAACACAAAAGAAAATAGTGATTGCCCATCAACCCTAAAAATTCTCACAAAACTTGCAAGGGGCTCACTAAAGATAAGTGAATGCTGACAGCTCAGGACTAGCAACTGCACAGAAACCCAGTCAGCCAAACAAATATATTCACTGAAATTTAATATTTCGTTACAGGATAGCAAAATTAATAACCATTTTAATTGACAGATTTTTTATTTCCTTTTACCAAAGTATAGATGGCCCCCAAAATAACCTCTAGATGTATTCAATCTTGGCAGCATGCAGCTACTTCCTCTGTGGTCTTCAGGGTCCTGTCACCCTTCATCGTCTACAAAGCAGCACATTTAAATCTTTCAAGAGTCCTTTTATAACTGGGCCACCGTGTTTCTCTTCACAGGAGATACTGAAAGCATATTTGTCAGGAGCAATGAGGGACTTACCCAGGCCTGCTGACAGGCCAAGAGGAGGAGGCCCACCTGCTCAACTCCTAACCCGAGGATCATGAGCAGTTTCTGTTGGTCGTGGTCTTTCCAACAATTTTGGAATCAATACAGTTCATAACTTATCCTAGCTAATCTATTTCAGCAACAAGTAAATAGCCGTTTAGCAGCAAGAAACTGTCAACTTGACATAAATTCGCAACATTTCATAAATGATATCTAGCAGAGCCCCTGTCATTAATTCAATACTATTGCATCAAAATCAGGAGGTGGAGGCATAGTGTCCTTTGCATCGATCTATCCTCTGTGGGTTCCTTAGACTTGAAGGAGTACGTTCTCTCCACCCCATATCCTCCTGCTCCTTCATTCCCTCCTGGCCTGCCCTGCCCATCCAAGCTCCCTTCCTGACTTCAGTATTCTTCTTACATCCCCACCTGTAAACCTGCCATTTCACTCACTGATTAAGATTTCCCAGAATGAGTCTGTACAACTTCCCGCGCTGTGTCGTTTTCCCTAAATAAAGGCTCTTGAATACCTTTTTGCACTCGGGCGGCTGAGGCAGGAGGATTACTTGAGCCCAGGAGTTTGAGTTTGCTGTGAGCCAGGCTGATGCCACGGCACTCTAGCCCGGGCAACAGAGTGGGACTGTGTCTCAAAACAAATAAAATAAAATAAAATACCTTTTTGCCATAGGTCATGAACTCTTTGATGGCATGAACTGGATCTAACTCATCTTTCTCTAGGGCCTAGCACTAGAATATAGTTAGTGCTCAACAAAACCCTGTTAACAACAGTAATAATAAAGATAGAAGAGCAAACATTCTTGGGCACTTATTTTGCACCAAGAATTCTGTAGAACATCTTATTTGCATCATCTCATTTAGTCTTCACAACCTACTGTAAGAGAAAGAGTATAATTACTTCCACCTTAGAGATGAAGAAGCTGAGGTTTGGGTAAGTACCTTGCTCAGATCACACACATAATATGTGGGAGAAAAGAGGTTGAAATTCAAGTTTATCTGACCCCAGAGCTCAAACTCTTTAGCCCATCCCCTATTGCATTTCTTTAATTATTCATCTAATTATTAACCCTTAGATGCTGTTAGAATTCCTGCAGACAGAAAGAAACAGTCAAGTCCTTGGAAATTCTTTTGGCTATTAAGATTTCTCTTTATCACTGATAGTTTGTGGTATCAGCAAACTATGCTGCCAGCAGATAATGTTGTTTATGAGATCAGCACTTATCTGTTTTGGGTCCATGTAGGAGGAATATACCAAACAGTGCACGTGTAATTTTACACTTTGTTCTTCTTATGGTGGGCTCCAATTCAACCAGTGCTTGACAGAGAAGAACTGAACAGGACCCAGGCAAGGAACATGACGTCGCACTTTGGTTCTAATTCATTCAATAATTATGATGCCTATCACATGGTGTTTATTCTGCTCCCACTTACCTCTCTTGCATAATTACCATCAATTTCATTTCCAGCAGTTCCGTATGCTGAGCAGATGATGAACAACTTCCAGGCACTAACTTCAACCTGCAAATGGCCCCATCATCACTTCCCCACACATAGTCTCTTATGTTCCCAGGTGTTATGTAAAGCTCAGTTACTAAGCTTTCTGGGATGTGAGCTGCCTGTCTTCCTGGAACTATGCAAGCAGGAGGAGAAAACTATAAACCATTAGCTTGCTTCTAAGATTTGGAGACATGGGGCTTAACTGAGGTTTACTGGCAATTAGGTTTGTCTTTATTCCAGATCCTTCCAGCTCTGGCCCCTGCTAAGTTTCTTTGAGTACACCCTCTTCTTTTCCCATTACCCAGTCCTCTAAAGCTTCTTTTCTGGGACTGAATCATAAATTACAAGGTGTAATATAAAGGAAAACATTTATTTTGGAATCTCATTAACAACTGAGAGGAAAGTGATAGTATTTATTCCCAGTATGATGGAGTGGACTCCTGCAGACGTGAAAAAGGCCAAGCCCTCTTCCTAATCCTTAGACACACACATGCACAGACACTGGGTCAAATACTTATAACAGATAGGCACAGTACCACAGAAAGTACCACAGATAGGCAGAGTAAGAAACACTTCACCAGAGACAGTCTCTAGCTATTCTGTTCTAAACATCCAGTTTGAAGCTGTTTTTAGTTAGTGATTTACTAACAACTACCAACTGTACATAATTAATCACCCCATGTGCCAGATTTTGAGATATTGTCTCTCTGCCCCAAAATCCAGCCCTATATACTCTGTGATTCTAGAGCTGAGGCTTGCTCTGCAAAACACATTTGTCCTTTGCCACGTGGCTCTATATTTGACTCGGCCAACAGGGGATACCATAAGGAAACTGCAAGGTAGAGGCAAGAGAAGCAGCATTCTTCTTCCTGCTTGCTTCTTACTCCTGTAAGCATGGCTCCAACAATGGTCCTTCATTCTGGAAGTGACTGTTGGTTCCAGTCTACTGCTTCTTCTGCTCATTGATCACAACCTCATCACACCCCGTCCACTGGCCTCTCCCCCAAGCTGCTAAAGTGTCAGTACCAGCTCTGTGAGGCCCTGCTCTGCGTTTCTAGGTTCCGATCAACCGAACCTCTTCCCTGTGTTCCCCAGCCATGTAGCTGGTAGTTGCTTCATGTAATTATTACCCTCTGTGTTACCTCAGTGTTCTCTTTTTGCTCTTTCTAAAACATATTTAACCAATTTCCTGTATTCAGTCTCCTCTGCTGGAAAGACCTACTGTGGTTTCTATTTTTCTGGCTGGCACCAATGGGTACTCCCTGCTTTAACCATACCCTGTTCCCTGCCTGATCCCCTAATCCTCATCATTTTTTACTCCTGTAAAACCTATCTTCTAACTACCATATCTTCTGGTTCTCACATTCTAATGCCTAGGTGGTAACAGATGTTAGTGGATGGGGTGGAGGAGAGGGCAAGGCAATAAGAATCCTATACCCCAAGAACTAGAGGCAATGTCAGAGCATAAACTCTTAGTTAGCTCACTTATAGGATAGAGCTCACGGTAGTCAAATTAGAGCCTGTCTACCTGCTCTAAAGTGGAAGCAATACAAATTTCTTCTTAAAATACTTGGAAAATTAGCTGGGCTTGGTGGCATATACCTGTAGCCCCAGCTACTTGAGAGACTAGGGTGGAAAGATCACTTGAGCCCAGGTGTTTGTGGCTGCAGTGAGCTATGATTATACCACTGTGCTCCAGCCTGGGTGACATAACAATAGAGCAAGACACTATCTCCAAAAAAAAAAGTAATATTTTTATTAAAATACATCTCCTAAAGACATAGATGGGGCAATTTTTTAAAGTTAGTTCACTTATATTTAGATAAATAAAATACCCAATGCTAAAATGTGACTGGGTTTGGTGGAGATTATTAATGGCAAAAAGAAACGGTATTGGGTAACTTGCAAGTGCAGAGCTTAAAACGTGTATTAATTATTGTTGTTGAAGGCATTATTTACAGTAGTCTTAATGACATATTTAAGTAAAGCTAATCTAAATGTCTTAAGTACATGGTAGGAAAGAATAAATGATCAGAGAATTTGTTGAAGAGTTGACAAGTAAAAAACTTTAGCCATGGTAAAAAAATGAACCTGTATTTACAATACCCAAATCTTTATCAAAAGTTAATGAAAGAACTTTATGATGTACAAATTTACCTCCATAATGCTGTTAAAAAAATACTTAGAAAAGAGGCTCAGAAACTAATGAGTAACACTTACATTTGAATTCCAGGAATTGGGAATGACCTGATAAATAGGCAAATGCCAGGTACCACCACTGAGTGATTAAAAGGGTATCAGGAGGAAACCACTGGTCAGTGTGACCTCCACCCAACCCATTCTTTCCCATAGTCCATGAAATCCCATTTTTTGGATTCACTTTCTTGGTTTGCCTCTCTTAGCCTTCTGCAAGGTCCTCATCTTGGAGACGAGGATTGTAGGGAGGGGAGCGACTGAGCAGATTTGCAGTCTTCACCACTCTCCTGAGAATTGGCCTATCAGCCCCCTTTCACTCAGGATTACCAGCTGAGATAAGAGCTTTGAGAAAATGGGAACAATTCATGAAAAGAAATGAAGAAAGATAATTTTGGAGCACTCAGTATGGCAAACACATGCAAAACATGTTTCATCAGACTCTCCTAAGAACAAATCCTGGATTTACTACTTTCTAGCCTGAGTCTAGGTCAAGTAACTCAACGCCTCTAAGAAGCCTCAGTTTCTTCAGCTGCAAAAAGGGGGTAATGACCTTGCAGGACATGCATAAAGACAAGATCTAATATATGGGATGCCCTTGGCATAATGTCCTGGCAGAGAGTCAGTGGAAGTTTTTGATTAAGCCTGGCTTGAGGGGGTCACATGCTGTCTCGGAGTCTAACAGGCCCCCATCTTTCTTTCACTCTTTGAGGCAGGCCCGGCATTGGCTTTGCGTTTTCTCTCAAAGGCCTCCACTACTCCCCCTGCTCCTGGGGTTTCCCCTGCTTCTCCAGGATCAATTGTAGAGGGAAGCATTCACCCTAGCTCTCTTGCTTTCTTGTATCCCCCAAAATGATCATGCAGGATTTTTCTTTTGGAGGTTTACTGTTAAGCACTACAGAGAGACAGAGATGAAAGGAAATAAAATGAACAAGATGGAGAAGGCTCAAAAACCACAGAATCTTTACTGAGACGGCCTATAGTTTCTGACTTATGTGGAAGGGCGAGCTTGGGCTTCCACCCCCCTAACCTGTCCGTGGGTAAAGAATGGGATGACGGATGCTTTCTCTCCTGGTGCTCCTCCCCTCAGGAAGAAGACGCATAACATACATCCCTTTGGTCTCCAGAAGGCAACTAGCCTCTCCAAGGCCCCACCCAGGACTACAGAAAATCCATTCTCCAGGCCTCTGTTGTGCCCAGGCTGGAACCCCTTGGGCCATTACCTCACTGGTGGTGCCACATATGTGGCTCTGGGTAGGCTCAAGGAGAGGACTTTGGATTTGGAGGAAGAGAATAAAAGTGTAGCAGACAAAGGAGAGAGAGATCCTCAAAAGATACACTTGGGTTACTTCCCAGTTCTGCTCCAGGCAGCCACCTGCAAAGGGTCTGATCCCACCCTCCTCTCCCTGCCATCTCACCACTTATGACTCTAGTTTTAACCACCAAAACACTAAGAGCACAGTAAGTCCAACACTTACTACGTTCCAGGGATGGTTCTCAATGCTTACTTGTATTAATTCTCACAACAACCCATAAAGGAGTTATAATTACCCATTTTACAGATGAAGAAATTTAGGCCACATTAATGCAAATAACTTGTCTGTGATCCCACCCTAAGTAAGAGGCAGAGCTGGGATTTGAAACTGAGGCCTGTCTGACTTTAAAGTCCAAATTCCTTTTTATTATATTATGCTTTTCCAATAAATCCTTCCCCACCCCACCACCCCAGGAAGGCCATTTCTAATCCTTTGTGGGTTCTCCTAATCCTTGGCAGGATATCTCCTAGAATTTTTGCTATTCAATGAGAAAAGAGTGGGCACTCCCAAACCAATTCACCAGATTTCTTTTCACTCTAGCTGGAGCATTATTTCAATAGATATGCTAAATTTTGAATGTAGCATTTGGATCTCAATACTGAAATATGATCCGTAAAGACTCATGCACATTGGAGCAGAAACCACAACTGGCCTGGGGAGACACAAGCAAGGGTGAGAGAGTTGACTCATGTGCTCTCAGCCCTTTACTGGATGGCTGGTGGGCTCAGACCTCGGCACTAATCTCCCTTCTGCTCTAAGCTGAGGGTTTTGTGGGAATCTGTGCATGTCCTTAGAAAGAGAAGTGGTAATAGAAAGTTGAAACAAAAGGGGCTAAAAAGTTTTTTGCTTTTTTTTCCCTCCCTTTGGCCACACACATTTTTATGAGTTTGTTGTCTTTGGGGTCCTGATATTTTTAATGGACAACAATGTTATTTGGTTTTAATTACCTTCAAAATTGGGTCACCTCTGAACAAATGGATCCTAAACTCCTTGCAATCTGTAACCTCAGGAAAGAATAGGGTTTTTCTGTATTCGTCAGTGTGTTGTCCTCTCTCTGCCATAATCCATGCCAAAATAACACTGGGGAGAAGAATGTATAAAGAGGCTGGGCCACAGTGAGCCTGGTTGCCAGGCTCTTGCCTGCCAGCTCGGTTTTAACCTGCCTTTGTTTTTCCCTTCTACCTGCACCCAGGCAGGGACAGGCCACAAGCTGCAGCTGGGAAGGAAACTCTTGCCAGCCACTCCCATGGAAATAAGTGCCCCGCTGAGACCATTCTGGCACCACAGCCAGGTCAAAAACAATGCTCTCCTTCTGGCCTCATCTTGCCTAATGTCTCTCCTCTCCCAGCTGGCTGCTTGGGCAGGTCACCTCTCAGCTGACTGTTTACCCAACTTCACTTCAAAAAGAAAATACCCATTCCTTTTGGTCTAATAAAATTTCATCTGCTTTTCCAGGCCCCAAGATAGAAGGAACGTTGGTAAAATTTGCCCAATAGCACTAATCCAATGCTAAAGAAAAAAATGTAACATTCTGAATTTTTTCAGGCTTTTCTCAGCCTATTCTATTAATACTGACACTTCTTTTCTTTACTTGATTCCAGAAATATTTATTGAGCAACTACTAGAAATTGGGGAGCACGCTAAGCATGGAGAGGGCACAAATGATTAAGGCACAGAACATACCCTTAGTGGAGGAATCAACTCAAAGTGGGGGAAGGGGAAACTCATGGCTAAACAATCTTCCACCACCTATAGCTTGCCTGGCATCAGTAATAGTCACCAGACATTTTCCACTAAAACACTAAAATATTCCTATGGTAAGGCATTATTCTCAGCTCATAGGCCATATTCAGTCAGCCCTGATCTTGGCTGTTGATTTCCTTGCGTATCTAGAATCAGAGCAGAGCTGATAATCATGTCTATTATATATACATATAACATGGCAAAGTGTCTCTTCCTCCTAGCACGCAAGTGCGGAAGAGTTTCCATATTCCACTGCACACACTGACAGTTTTTCTGATCCAAAGCAGCTGTGGCCCTGAGAAGACTAAGGACTTTGTTTCGATTCTGCTTCAGTGCCAATGAAGAGCCTAGCCTCTGTGATGCCAGCGTTGGCACCTTCTTCTCTGTCCCTCATTGGCACCTTCTCACATGCCCCTTTTCTGTTTATGTACATCCTCCTGACAACAAAAGGGGCTGAAGCAAAAATCAAACCCACATGGTCTGGGGAAACAAATACTAGCTTAGAGCCTCTCCAGTCCCTGGGCTTCCCTAAAATGAATGTCACATAGTGGCTTCAATCCTTCACTTCCTTTATGCACAGATAATTAATGGAATGGTGTAGCCCCAGCCCCTTGAGGAACTTAGGATCAGCATACATGAATGCATTCAAACTACACTAGGTGAGAGAAAGAGGAAATTATGTTTTGAGGAGATGAAAGGGAAATTATATTTTAGGAATAATGATAACTTACCCACCCCCACCTAATGGGGTAAATGCACAGCAGTGCATACAAATTCCTTTGGAAATGATGGAGTAGAATTTAAGAAAATGAACATTGTGTAGATCTTTACCACATGCCCTCACTTGCATTAATTTAGTCAATTCTCCTAGCTGCCATGCTCAGTAGGCCCTTTTATCATCCCCATTGTTACAGATGAGAAAACTGAAGGTCAGAAATAGAAAGTAATTTGCCAGAGGAGCCATGATGACCAAGGGCAGCTTTGGACCTGATGTGCACAGCCTTTTGCTGAGCCAGACTTCCCCTGGGGATTGCAGGCGTCAGGAGACTGAAGAACAAGATCTTGTGCCCTGAGGGTCACATGGAAGACCCTAGTGAGATGGCCAGTGACACAGAAAATGGAATGGCAGAGGGAGGATATGCTCCACCCAGATAGAACAGGGCAACGAAAGGGGCAAATAAAGAATGTGGAGAAAAGACAGCCAAGGGGTGATGAAAGAACATCTGGTTTTATTCAGGACTTAGTTGCACTTGTGACTGAGATGCTCACCTTTGCCCTCATGTCCTCATCCTTTCTCCCTCCTTTCTCTCTTATCCCTTCTCTCTCTCCCTTCTCCTCCTTTCTCCCTCTCTCCTCTCTCTCTGTCTTCCTCTCTTCTAGAGAGCTATCCCTGACTTCTCCACCACCACAGACTCACATAGCAGGGCATTTAAGTGTAGCCAGATTTAAATGCAACTTTTCCTCTCTTCCTATTGTGTCAGACTTTTGGCAGAGGGCCCCAAAGAAATAAAACCATAGTTCTAACAATGATGAACAAGCCTTGCAAGACTTACAAGGAAGGGGAGATGCAGACAGGGCTCTAAACCCACTTCTAGTCCATAAAAGAAGCTCAAGTTGGGAGGTCAGGAGAGAGGATTTGGTTGGAAAGAGTTACTAGTGCACTGTGTGTTTCCCACACCCACCCACCCCCTACAAAGACGCTTGAAGCAGACCATCTGAGAGCTTAGCTTGCATGCTCTAGAGTGTGAAGGGCATAGAGACTGGTCTATGACTCAGACCTCCCCTGTTAGAATATATCCCATACACATATTAGATGTCCAATAAATATTTTGTTGAATGATGGAATGATGAAAGACTGAGTGAGCGAATGAATGAATACCTAAGAAGCATAAAAGTGAGAGGCTGCGACTAGAACAAAAGAGACAGGTACACTAACTACGTAACGTGACAGAGTTTACTTACACAAAAGTTTACGGAATGAATGAATACAGTGAAGAAACCAAGCTATGTTGACTAAATATATCTTTTATCATATTAGAAATTTTGGCTAGCAGAAAAGCCCACCATGGCCCTGGACTTCTCTACATCTTTCTTAAAGAATCTGGCCTCAAGTTGATCCCTAAGAAGAAGACCAGAAAAAATACAGGCAATATTCTATATAAAAAAAATAATCTCTAAAGTTAAAAGTCATTTGAATTCTAAATGTGGTTGATAGGAGATACTGGTCCCTGTATCTTTATTTATTTGCCTCTGTCATTCATGACATTCTTTCTTCTACTCCTAATTGTTCCCCAAGACCTTAGTCCAATCCTGGCTAGATAACAACACTTGACAGTAGAAGCCAAAGGAAATATTGTCGCACTCACCTCTCTAATCAGCACACTGAGAACATTCTGCGGCATCTCCACCCAGGGGCTCAGGTAAAGTGTGCCCACTGCCATTCCAGCAATAAGCATCATTTATCTGTACACATCAGCTCTTAAAGCATGGTGAAAATCTTCCAATTAATTAAGTAGTGAAACTGCATTTATAATCTATCCTAATGCTCCAGCACAAGTTTCAGAATTGCAAACCCTGTATCCATGCTCCATCCACAATTCCACGTAAAAAACAGCATGCTTCCATAAACACACTTAACACAGCCCCAACGATAAGAGAGAAGTGGTAATATTCATGCGAGCACACACATTTGAAAGACTGAATCCAAACAAGAATCATCATAGTGGACCTTGGACGCCCTTCACCAGAACAGATCCCCTAGGCCTCCTGATGTGCCTGTGACGGAGGAAGATCAAACTAGGTTCCGAGCAGTGACCAAAACCAAATCTCTCCAAACGTCCAATATCCAAGTTATCAAATGAAAGCAGCCAGGGTAAACAAGCATGGCAATGTGATTTTCCAGACCTATTTATCCTGTCCTATGTGGAATAGGGAGGGATTCCAAGGCAAGGAAACTCCAGAAGGCCCCATGCGAGGAGCCAAGCCTTTGATATAAATTTCTGTGCTCCTTGCTTTCCCGTGCAAATCTCTCATTACTCCATCCAAATAACTTTCAAAACCACAGCTTCCTCCATGTCTTGCAGTAAGAAAATCTGTGCACTTGTGCTGGGATCAGCAGTGTACTCAGTACCTGCTCCCACCCCCATCCCCAACATTTGGAGAGGAGGAGGCTTGGGCTCATCAAAGGCTCAGTTCAGTTAGCTCCTAAATGGGGAGGGAGGATCAAAGGGCCAGAAATATTCATTTAGAAGGGAAAAGTAAAAGAATTAAATATGTAGAACTTGGCCAAATGATGCCTGAAGGGGGATATAAATACCCACAGTGTTTGAAGGGTGTAACTAAACACCAGAGAGGAGGTTTTTTCGTAAAAGATGGTTCAAGTGGCTGTAACTGGGAGAGACTGAAGGAAAACAAAGGAAAAGCTGAACCAGGTATTTAGGAAATTCTGCTTTCAGCAAGGGCTATTAAAGAGAGGGAGCTGGTGTCAACACAGCCCTTAGCCTGACACTTCTATTCTCTAGAATTTGTGTAATGTTCCCTTTTCCAACCCTTTTCTCAGATGCATTTGTTTGGACCTAGAAATACCCATATATGTCTAAGTGTTGTCCTTTGTGTCTGTATTTCCTATGTACTTTGTTGCCTCTTGTGTCTTTGTTTTCTATGTACTTTTTGGCGTGTACTCTCTATGGCATAATCTGGAAATGGCCTGGTCTTGTGGTACCATAGGGCAGCAGGTGCGCACCATTTGTTGGATCAAACAAATAAGCTTAGTAACGGTGATTTTCAGGAATAAAATACCAAACAAAGAATCCCTCCCCTTTAGTGACTTTGACACTGAAAACAGATCTGAAGTTCTGGAACAGGCCTAAGTGCTTCTCGGTCTTCTGCAAGTTCTCTGGAGGGGAGATGGATAAAGTCAGCTGAATATAGTCAGAAAATATATCTTGACAGTTTTCTCCTGAGATACACTATATGGCAAGTCCTTCTGGAATTTCTAGATGGAAAGAAATATGTACGGTGAGAACAGCTTTTCTGAGAGTCTTTCAACACATTTATTCCCAGATGGGTTCAGAGCAAAAGTGAAAATTATTTTTTTAAGGAGTGAAGAAATTTCAACAAAGGTTTGGTTTGAATTTAAACTAGAGATTTAGGCCTCTCCATCTCATGAGTGGGTTATGAAGGGCTCTAAGTTTCAGTTACAGTCTCTCACTGGGCTCATGTTCCACAGGAGAAAGAGCACGGGACCAGAGTCTGTAGAATTCAAATCCCTCCTTTATCATTTAAATATCTGGATGACCTTGGATGGATCAACTTTCTATTCTGGACCAGCTTCTTTACATATAAAAGAGGGAGGTGGACTAAACTGGTGAGGTTGGTTTTTCGTTTTTGTTTTTGTTTTTAACATTTTTTTCTTAGGCACCTTTTCTAAATACAATATTTCACAAAAGTTCAATAATATAAGCCAGATAAAAATATAACCCTTCTGACTAAAACAAAACTGAGTGTCCCAGAGCCTTGACCACCTACATCCCCACTGTACATCCTGATCCTAGGTCCCCTCGGGGACCACTGAGACACCTCCATGGGACACCACCTCCTCCAAGGAGAATATTTGGGAAGGCATTGGATTCCATGCTTCCTCAGATCTTTGCCAACTTTAGTTCATTATGGGTTTGAATGACAGCAAGCAAAGAAACAAACTGGGCAGCTGTGCCACGGCTGATCCCAAAGACCCTGGTGGTGAGCAACAGATTAAAACCACTGAGGAGTTGGTGGTTCATAGTCTCCTTTAAGGTTAAAAATTTAAAGAAAACAAACACAGAGGAGAGATGTGTGAACAGAAACAAGAAAGCTGGCATTCTGTCTCTTTCCCCCTCACACTTCCTCCCTTCCCTCATCCTCCTGCCCCCTTTCCCTCTTCCTCTCCAGACCAAGGCATAGCGAAGGTCTGAAGGCCCAAATAGTGTCTGGTGGGAGAGAACTGAATACAACACATACTCAGCAACTGGAGCCAAGCAAGCCAGGAAGGCTCTAAACCAAGCACAGAATACAAACCAGGAGAGAGTTCAGGCACTCTTTGGATTTTTGGTGCCTACAGCCTCAGGTATAAATGTGCTGGGAAGACAGAATGCCCAGGGCAATGCAGAGCAGAGACGTCTGGAAGATTCCCCCCAAAACCCCATCCCCATCAATTAGACTGACTTCACAGGAAAAGGCATCACTCATCAATCTGTCACCCAGCTTGAAGATGATAACTCTTACACACAGCCATCAGGCATATCCAACCCATCAGAAGACAATTTGATAGTACCTATCAACATTTAAAATCTACATACCATTTGACACCGCAAAGGTATCTTACAGGTAGACTGCACATATTCACAAAAATATCTCTGCAAAGATGTTCACTATAGCATGTTTGCAATCATAAAAGACTGGAAACCGCCTAAATGTTGATTGATTGGAATGGAATAAATACATTTAGTTTGCTCACATAATGAAACACTCTATAGCCATTAAAAAGAATGAGCCAACTTTATACTGAGGGCAAGGAAAGAGTCTTAATATCTAATGTTAAGGGGAAAAAGCAAGATGCAAACATTGTGCACAATGTGGTATTTTGTGTCTTATGTGAAAAAGAATATGCACATATATGCTTGCATATTCACAGAATATTTCTAGAAGGATTCATAAAAAGTGCTAACAATGGTTACCTCTAGGGAGAAAAATCAAGGTGGGGGACAGGGAGATATCTCTGGGAGGAAAAAGGCTTCCTTTAAAGGTCTGTTCATATGCAAATTCAATTTCTTTATAATGTACATATGCACATTTAAAAGAAAGCAAAAACAAAAAATGTGTACTAGAACAAAATGTGTCAAATTGATTTAGCTGTCAACAAGCCATTGTACACTTTAAGAGTCCAAAAATCAGCCAACTGTTATCTTCATCAGAAACTAGAGGCAAATGGTGAAACTCGCTTGATCAATAAGATCTTTACTGAAAACCAGTCTGACAATGGTTTGCGGTGGGAAAGTACTAGACTCAAGAACAGGAGACTTGTCCTCACCACCTTGAGCAAGTCATGTATGCTCTCTTGGTCCCTTTCTTCATCCATAAAATGACTACATGGACTAGGTGGTCTTGAAGCTTCCTTTCCTCTTGTAAGATGTGAAGTATCTGGCTTGTCATAGTCAAAAACTTGGGCTTTGGAGTTCTAATCCCAGCTCTGCTCACATATTATTTGTGTGACCTTGGGGAATATATTCAATCTTTCTTATTTGAAAAACACTGATACTAATTCTATCTGCTTCATAGGGTTTTGTGGGAATTGAACAGGAGACTGCCCTAAAGCACTTAGCACAGGGACACCCTCTATGTGGTATGCTCATCCCAGACATTCTCAACCTAGTTCATAGCTCAAATGTCACCTTCCCTAGCTACTCTCTATCACACCATCTTGTTTTATTCCTTGCAGCATGAGTCATAATTTATAATTACCTTGAATGTTAGTTTGTTTATTGTGTATCACATCCCAACTAGAATGTAAGCCCCATGAGGTTAAGGATTTCATTTTTTGTGCTTACCACTTTGTCTCCAGTCCCTAGTACAGGGGTTAACTCACAAAAATTTGTTGAATGAATAAAATAGTAAAAGTGTGTGAGCTACTAGTTGCTGTTGATTCTCACAACTCCATGCCAAAGAAGACTAATGAGATCTCCCTCACAAGGTAGTTGTGAGAATTGTTAATCCCACTTTACAGAGGCTCAGAGCAGTTAAGTAAAGTACTCAAAGTTAGTAAGTGGCAGAGCCAAGATAGGAACCCATCCCTTTTTGACTCAAAACTCTTCCCTTACACACCAGACTATTCTAGGACAGAGAATTCCCTTGATGGCAGTTAGATACTTACAACTCCTGCCTGGATCCTAATTACATGCCTCAAACAAAAATCATGTTCAGCCTTTCAATTCTATGTTGCCTGAAACACCACTAATGGGAAATCCTGTAATGAATGGGAAATCTCTCTAATCTAAGCCACAGCACATTTCTCCTCTGTAGTCCCTTCCTGCCAACACTTTAAAGCTCTTTGCTGGAGGCAGAAAACAAGATATTCTTGAGCCATTCAACAGCACTTTGAAACATCCCAGTTGAAGCTCAGAATTATTCACAATTACCAAAAAGCAAGTGACTAGTTGTCATTTGAATATCACCCAAGTCATAAGAAGTGGTCATATGGAAGGTCTTATTACATTTGGAGAAGGAAACAAAAGTGACTGTAAAAGAAACATGGAAATCTTAGAGACTGATTAATGGCTCACTATGTTGTCATTCTTGAGGTTATGTAAAGTTTATGAGCAATGCATGCCTTATGCTGTTGTTGTTATCGAGCTACTCAGCATTTGTAAAGTTCCTGGCTATAAGGCCCACAAAAGTACAAGTAGCTGTAAATAACACCTTTGTTTTTAGATATAAGTTCTACCACTGACAAGCAGGAAAAGCCTTTTAGACACAAAGCTTTGGAGAGAGAGAAAGATGTAAACACTGTCTTGGGCAGGGGCACCAATAACAGGTAGCATTACCCTTACAAGAGCAAATCAGAACAAGTGAGCACCTGTTATTGATTAACCAATCACAGTCATGTTCTCAGGAAGATAGCTTTGAAGCCTAAGTTGAAAACATTCAGCTAGAAAAAGCTCCCACATTTCCGTTTTGCTCTTTTACAACGGAATGGAAATATAATAATTAGTTTGAGCTCAAAACCTAAGCAGCAAATTCGGTCATCTTAAAAAAAAAAGTTCCATTCTCTCAGTGCACAAGAGCTATAGCTTTGTCTTTGAAAGTCAATTCACTAAAAATCTTCACTTAATTCCATCTCCAAAAAAAGTCAAACTGGATATACTATGAAAAAAAAAACCAGTTCAATGGAATGCTATTTTGTACACACATAAATATTATACAGATGATATCATAGACTGAGTGGTTTAAACAGCAAACATTTCTCACAGTTCTGGAGGCTGGGAAGTCCAAGATCAAGGTGCTGGCAGATTCAGTTCCTGGTAAAAGCTCTATTTTTGGCTTATAAGTGGCCGTCTTCTTGCTGTATCCCCACATGAAAAAGACAAAGAGGGCACTGGTCTCCTCCTGTTCTTAAAAGGACACTAATTCCCACTACCCAAAGTGATCTACAAATTCAATGTAATCTCTATCAAATACTAACGATGTTCTTCACAGAAATAGACAAAAAAAAAAAATCCTGAGATTCATATGGAAAAAGAAATGCATATGGAAACACAAAAGACCCCAAATACACAAAGCAATCCTGAGCAAAAAGGACAAAGCTAGAAGCATCACACTACCTGACTACCAAATATACTACAAAACTATTGTGAGCAAAACAGCATAGTATTTTCATAAAAACAGGCACATAGACCAATGGGACAAAATAGAGACCCCAAAAATAAATCCATGCATTTGTAGCCAACTGATTTTTGACAAAGGTGCCAAGAATATACATTAGGGAAAGTATAGTCTCTTCAGTAAAAGGTGCTGAGAGAACTGGATATCCATATGCAGAAGACTAAACCTAGATCCTTATCTTTCACCATATATAAAAATTAACTCAAAATGGACAAAAGACTTAAATGTCTTAAATGTCAGACCCAAAACTATAAAACTACTGGAAGAAAACATAGGGAAAATGCTTCAGAACATTGATCTGGGTAAAATTCTTTTATAAGAACCCAAAAGCACAGATAACAAAAGGAAAAATAGACAAATGGAATTGTATGAAGTGAAAAAGCTTCTGCACACCAAAGAAAACAATCAACAGAGTGAAGAGACAACAAACAGAATGAAAGAAGAGATTTACAAACTATCCATCCAACCAGGGATTAATATTCAGAGTATATAAGGAACTCAAAACAACTCAACAGCAAAAGAACAAATAATCTGATTTAAAAACTGAGCAAAAGACCCGAATAGATATTTCTCAAAAGAAGACATACAAATGGTCAACAGGTATATGAATAAAAGTTCAACATCACCAATCATCAAGGAAATGCAAATCAAAACCACAATGAGCTATTATCTCACCTCAGTTAAAATAGCTATCTATTATAAAAAAAACAAAAAGTAACAAATGCTAACAAGGATGCAGAGAAAAAGGAACTCTCATACACTGTTGGTAGGAATGTAAATTAGTACAACCTCTATGGAAAACAGTATGGAGATTTCTAAAATTATATCTACCATATGATCCAATAATCCTACTACTAAATATATATCCAAAAGAAAGGAAATCAGCATGTTAAAGAAATATCTGCACTCCCATGTTTATTGCAGCACTATTTACAATAGCCAAGATATAGAATCAACCTAAGTGTCTATCAACAAAGGAATGGATAAAGAAAATGTGCTACATATACACAATGGAATATTATTCAGCCATAAAAAAGAATGAAATCCTGTCATTTGCTATACCACAGATGAGCCTAGAGGACATTATGTTAAGTGAAATAAGCCAGGCACAAAAAGATAAATACCACATGTTCTCACTCATATGTAGGAGCTCAAAAAGTTGATCTTATAAAATTAGAGAGTAGAATAGGGGTTACCAGAGGCTGGGAAGGATAGGGAGAAAAGGAGAATATTGGTTAATGGGAACAAAATTTCAGTTAGATAGGAAAAATAAGTTCTAGTGTTCTATAGCACAGTAGCATCACTATATTCAACAATAATTTGTTATATATTTCAAAATAGCTAGAAGAGAGGATTTTGAATGGTCCTAATACAGGAAGGTTATCCCAATTACCCAAATGTGATCATTACACCTTATATGCATGTGTCAAAATAGCATGTACATGACATAAATATGCATAATTATTATGTACCAATTAAAATGTTTTTAATAAAAAGAATTTTTAAAGGACATTAATCTCATGATGGGCACTCCACCCTCATGACCTCATCTAAACATAATCACCTCACAAAGGTCCCATCTTCAAATACTATCACATTGAGAATAAGTACTTCAACATATGAATTTTGGAGGGATACAAACTTTTGTCCACAACAAGGAAGATGTGTGATATAAAGCACAAAGTGAAGAATTATCTTTAAACAAAAGAGACAAACTTTACTCAGACAGCAGAGTGAAGGATATAGGAAAGTCAGATACAGATAAATTTGCAGGTGAGGAGGGAAGGGAAGAAATGGGTAAGGTCACAACTAATGACCTCAATTTCCCCTGTGAAATAGAAAGAAAGGGTATCTATTTAGACAGAAGGTAATGGGATTAGGCTGGACAGTTTGAGAAGATCAGAGGATTTAGGATGGCTATCATAGGACATGGAAAAGAAAACTGGGGGGAGTGAAAGGACTGATGAGCTGAGTAGAGGCCTAGTTAAGGTCTGGGATCATAAACTATTAGTGGGATCAAGGCACAAGTTGTACAATTTTCCCCAGCAGCACTCAGGATTCTGGTAATAGAAGACAGAAGATGATGATGGTGGGCACCTTAACCAGGATGGAGGTGAAAGTCATAGGAGACAAAGATGCTAAATAATTTTAAGTGGAAATTGACTCCAGGAATTGGATTCAAAGATAACTTATAAGCCAGGTTCCAAAGTCCTCATAAATGTCAAATACAAAGTCCTCATAAGTGTTGGATAAGCCAACATTTGCAAGAAGGAAAGGGGAAAGTGGAATAGCTAGATTGCATGAAACCCAAAGGAAAAGAGACTTTTGCATGGGGATCGAAGAGAAATGGTTTGATGAGACACAAGGAAATACAACCCCTCCTGAGCCCAGTGCTGCATGGTATGTGAAGGAATGGCCTTCCTCTCCCCAAAGGGCCACTGAGCAAGCAGGTTCCAGGGAGGAATATATTTAAGTTAGAGCAAGGGGTGAAGAGAATGTTTCATAAGAGTTTAGGATATAGGAAAGTTCATTTAAATTAAAACGAGGTTCAGAGGGTGCAGTAGAAGGGTAAGGGGGGAGTAGACCACAGGGAATAGGCCAGGGCAGGGGAGTCCATTGCACTGGGGAAATGGGTGGGGGCTCAAAGGCATGCTCTTGGTCTTAGTCTCCCCTCCATTGGATTCGGGTCAACCTTTAAGCCTGTGGTGTGCCCCTCCCATATCCAGCTTTACACCTACCGTTGCCCCTTCAACATTACTGACCTTGGCTTCCTAGCCTAGATGGGAAGGCCTTTTTTCCTACGTTTCTGGCTACTCCATAGTATAGACTCATCCCAGCCTTATCCCTTCAGGGTACTCTGTTTCTAACAGTCTCAGGATCTGAGTCCTGTTCTTTGTCCACCATCTTTCTTTGACTTTTTCATCACAATCTAAGCTCCAAACTTCATCTCTGTCCTCCTCCCTGGAATATGATCCTAGTCTCTGATTGAATTTTCCTGGAACATGTTACCACGTCCAACCCAATGGAGGCCTAGCTCGGCCTGGCTTCCCACAAGTGCATCCTGAGGACTCTTTGCACAACCCCACACACATTCAAAGGACCACAAATTATGCCCTTTCCTGTACCCTGCTGAGTTGTGGCTCATTGCCCTACATCTAACCCCCTTCAAACATTTTCCCTTCCTCAGTCTTTATTCAATCTTCTGGCACCACCAGGGCAAAGACATCAACCCCATGCTAATGACACTATTGAAGGAGTGAGGGTAGGTAACTCTGATATGATCAATCAGGTGTTGGAGGCAAAATGAAACTCAAGGGAAATAGCCAGGATATTTAATTGTGTGATTGTCAGGAAGAAAATTGCTGGATATAGTCAGATATATGCTGCAGGCTTTAGGAAGGCAGATTTCCAAATCCTCAGATATCAGTATGATCACATTGTCTGAGACTCTTGATAAAGAAGAGGGAGCAAGAGGATTAGGAAATATCTGAAAAACTAAATTCCAACAAGACAATTACAAATGCATGTCAATGCACAAACAAGTAACTCATGAAAGAGAAATGCAAATAGCCATAAACATGAAAAATGTTCAATCTTGTTAGTAATCAAAGGAATGAAAATTATAACAATAAGATACTACTTTTTACCTGGACAATTGGCAGAAAATTTTAAATTGTTGACTTCATAAAAATGCAGGGAAATCAACAGTGGTGCTCTTAAATACTGATGGCAGGAGTGCGCATTATCATCTCCTTTTTGGAAAGCAAATTACCTAAATGTATCGAAAGCTTTAAAATCATTTATAGTCATTAAGAATAATGTTTTGAAAGAATAAACGACATGAGAAAAATTCATGAAATATTCATAGGTGAAAAAGTTTGCAAAATGTCATGTATGTGATGAGCCCAATTTTGTAACCATAAGTGTATACTTGACATACATCCATGCACACACATATGATGTTTGTATAGCTATGCCTAGAAAAATGACTGGAAAGACATCAAGCAAACTTGTTAATCACAATTATTTCTGGGTCATGGAATTATGGTAATTTTTCTTCTTGATGATTTTACTTTCAAATTTTCTACAATGTCAACCTAATACTTTTTTATTCAGTGGAAAACATTTTTAAAGTTGATTCTTTAATGAAGAAGTAACAAGAAAGGCAAGTGGCAGCCTAAGGGAAACAAGGCAGCGGGAGGGAAAAGACACGTCCATGGGACAATATGGCTGCAAAGGGACCTTGCTAATACACTGAGGACTTTAAAAATAATCCAAAAGATGGAGAGAACAGGACTTAGTGAGAGATGCATATAAAAGGCTGAAACACAGGGTTAGGAAGTAAAAGCCCAAAGTGAGCTGAGGCTTGCACTGAATGGAAGGACAACAAAAAGGACCATTTTATTTATATTTAGACTGAGAATAAAAGAGCAGTATAAGCGCTGTTTGGGGCAAATGAGGTAAAACCAGTATAACTTGCATATCTCAAGCCATGCAAACATGGGAATAACAATTGGATAATAATAATAGACACAAAATAATATTCTTCTGGCTTTAACCCCACCCATTTTGCAGGACTTCTAACATACACAGAGACACACACATGCACTTACCCTTCACAAAGTTTCTTTCACATGGCTTCTGGAATCCCCAAGGGTAAATAAAGATTATACCAAATCATCCAAGTTTCCTTGCTGTAATTGCCGTTTTTCTTCTTCCCTATTCTAACTTCCTGTGTAGAATTCTCAAGTTATGGTCACCACCACAGGTGGCAGCTACTGCTGTTGCTAAAAGAGCAGCCACCATCACCATTGACCTCTCTTCTGCCAGCACCAACTTTATACTCTCAAAGTCCCACAAACTCCAAGAAATAGCTCTTTCAGCATTTGCATGCTTCTGTAACAGCTCTCTCACCCCTGGGTGCTGGTGTGATTTCCTGGGACAATCGTAGTGACACAAGTTAGGTTGTGCTCACAGTCACCGCTCCTTCTGATAACTGGCCTATTCTCTTTGGACAAAGTTCTTGGCCTCTGCTCTCATTTCCTTCTGTTCTTTCTGGTAATTCTATCCCTGGAAAGTCTCTGGCCTTCAAGTAAAGAGGCGCTGTCAGGCTGACTCCACAATACTCTGGGCATGCGGTGTCATCGCTAACTTGGTGACTGCTTGTTAGGCTACGGCTGAGATTCTTGCTACACTAATGAAGGACAGTCAGAAACCACGACTCTTCAGTTCCTATTTTGCTTCCAGCTTCTTCGTAAAAAAAAAAAAAAAAAAAAAAAGAGCTTCTGGAACCCGTCGGATAAATCTAAGAGGGCATTATAATCCAAGGTAAGTGAAAAGATCATGAGATATTACTAACTGTTCAGAATTAATAATGCACCCTGCCTCCAAGACATCACATGCTTCTTTCATGAAAATACACAGATGCAATGACTGAATGAAAATGTGCAAATGAAGTGATCCTGGTCAGTAACCAGTGAGGACCCTCAGAGAACCACCACAGGAGAGGTGCCGTAGACAACAGTCCCATTTCTAACAAGGGGAAAGAGAGAATCCACAGATGAGAAAATGGTGAATTTGAACACTACACTGGCAATAGTCTAGATTTTTTCCTTAATGTAGTAGCTATTCTTCTCAGCCCACAAACTAAAGAGCACAAGAAATAGAACTTTCTTGATTTTTTTCTATAACAACTTAATTTCTTAGAGCCCTTATCTCTGGGCTAATGGAAAAACTTAACCTCAGTCCTTCCTGAGATTGTTCCAAGATCCCTGAGTCTTCTTCAGAGTCAAGACGTGAGAGAGAAAGTAAAGCTCAGAGCGGGGTGGGAAATCAGCTCCTCTAGTTGCCTCTGAGATGTCCATTGTCCCTGTCCTGTGGCCTCTTTGGGTCCAAAAACACTAATCTCTCAAGAGGAAAAAAAAAAACCACCAATCACTGATAATTAACCCCACAATAGCAGATTTATTGCATGTTTTTAAATAGGATTATGATCATGGTATCTCCAGTGAACCAAGATTTCAACAGAATAATGAAAAAGATGTTTGTGATATTTTTGACAAAATGGATAAATGAGGTCTGGGTGCCAGCATAGTCAACATATTCACAACCTAGCTAACCATAATAAAAGATGAGACACAGTCTAGCGCAGTTGCTAAGAGCACAGATTCTAAGGCCTGACTGTCTAGGTTCAAGTCTCATCCATTTCACTAGTCCTTAAACTTTCTCCACCTCAGTTTTCCCATCTATAAAAATGGGGATGATAATGATTTTAATGTAGTGACAGGGATTATTAGTGTTCACTAAATATTGAATGCCCTAATTTATTTATCAGCACTTGTGCATCTAGGTGAGGTCATGTGACTAATACACGCCAATGAGATGTGGGTGGATGTGGGTGGAGTGATGTGAGCCAGTTCCCTTTTTGGTCCTTAAAAACAGCCACAGGATTGGTTCTTTCTTTCTCTCTCCCTCTCCCCCTCCCTCTCTCTTTGCTTTCTCTCTCTCCCTCGCCTTCTGTCTGCCCTCTCTTATCTATCTTTCCTGCCCCGCCTTGCACACACATGCACACACATCTTGCAATGGTGCCTTGGAGGTCACATGTTCCAGATAGTCTAGTTACAAGATGGAAGCAGCCTGGATTCCCAAGTCACTACTTGGAGGAAACAGCTACCCTGGAGAGTCCTTCAACCCACACTGGAAAATAATGTGAATGACACAAACTTTTATTGCATTAAGCCATTGAGATTTTGACTTTTATCTACTGAAACAGCTGGAGCTAATTATCTTGCCCAATAGGAGAGTAAAGAACTCACCACAGGACCTGTGATTCTATGTGTGCTCAACAAATGTAAGTAATATTTGTCATCATCATCATCATCATTAGCGAAAAGAACATTTAGGCTTCACAATATTGGGGATTCATTTCTAACTTTTCACTTACCAGTGATAGATAACAAGACACTTCGTCTCTCAGAAGCTCACTTGATAGAGTCAACAACCCTTGCCTCTCAAGGTTTTTGTGGGAATTAACAGAGAAAGGTGTGGAGGCCGGGCACGGTGGCTCACGCCTGTAATCCTAGCACTCTGGAAGGCCGAGGCGGGCAGATCGCTCAAGGTCAGGAGTTCGACACCAGCCTGAGCAAGAGCGAGACCCCGTCTCTACTAAAAATAGAAAGAAATTAATTGGCCACTTAAAAAATACATATAAAAAAAATTAGCTGGGCATGGTGGCACATGGCTGTAGTCCCAGCTACTTGGGAGGCGGAGGCAGAAGGATCACTTGAACCCAGGAGTTTGAGGTTGCTGTGAGCTAGGCTGACGCCACGGCACTCTAGCCCAGGCAACAGAGTGAGACTCTGTCTTAAAAAAAAAAAAAAGAAAGAAAGGTGTGGAAACACTCTGGGAACCAGTACACAAATGTTAAATATTTTTATCAGATGATGGTTGGGTTATTTCTAATTATTCACTGCCACTCATTGCCATCTGGGTTCTAGACCATCCTCACCCCATGGATGTCGAGATCAGTCATGTGACTTGCTTTGGCCACAGTGGACAAGGGGATATGACACCTGTACATTTGAGCAGAAGCTTTAAGAACCTTTGTGCATGGATTAGCAATTATCTCTCTTTCTCCTTTTGACACAAGAAAAGCTTGAGACTTCTTCCCAGTCCTTCAATGAAGAAAAATGGAGCAGAGTGACAGCTGAACCACAAGCAGTGCAAATTGTAAGTAAAAATAAACTCTTGTTGTTGGAGGCCACTAAGATTTGGCAATTGTTAGTTACTACAGCATCATGAAACTAAGCTTTAGCTAAGTTACATATTAACCAAAGAGAATTGACTAATAGAAGAATGTTAATGTAGACAAAGATGCCTGTCAATTTGCTGCTGTTTTCCTTTCTTGACATTTTTCTGAATAACTTTTATTTTAATTGATGATTTGAAGAGGAAATAGTACTCAAGTGTGCATATGACATGTCTTGAGGTTAATAGCTAATAGTTTGCATGACAGAATCAAGATACAAAAAGAGAGAAACAAGCTGGAACAAGGGCTAGGTCTAGCAAAATGCCATTTCACTGGGAGAAATATAAGGTCCTCCACACAATGGAAGGATAAGGAAGACAGTAGTTCTCACCAAAATAATATAAAGTTTTATTTTATAGTCAGCAGAATATAAGGCAGGAGTGTGAAGTTGTTGCCAAAAAAAAAAAAAAATTGAACCTCAGGCTATATTCACAGAAATGTGGTACCCTAAATAGTTATAGTTTTAAGTTTCTTCACAACTATGGTCACTTTAATTTATTAAATTCCCTCTTAAGTTAGAACCTAAACTGAAAAGAATTAGGTTTTGTTCAACTCCAAAAAGACAGCAACTAAGTTGTATAAGGCATGTGTAAATCGTGTAGGGGAAGAAAGTAGGGAAACTTAAGGGAAGAGAGGAAAGGAAAAACAGGAGGCTCCCATGGTAGGAGAGTTTAAATATTCGAATGTAAATATGTGAAAGCCTGTGTTTTGGAATAGGCATTAGAATTATTCTGCATGACTTTGAAGTACAAAACAAAAGCATGGGGGCGGGGGGAAGAGAAGGATTTTCAACAAATACATCCCCCCCTCAAATTGAGTGGGCTGCTTGGGGTGGAGATCTATGTATGATACATATAAGAATTGGTCTCAATGGCAAAAGTCTCTTCTAAATATGAAAGATCAAAACTAATTTACAGAGGGCAAGACTGGATCAGGCCAGTGGAATACCTTGAGGGAGCTATTAATAATTCACAATTTGCAGTTCGTGTAGGAAAATGAATTTCACTTACCAAGGAGAAGTGCAAAATTGGTATTATTGAAGTTGATCCCACTCTTACAAAGGGGGGAACAACCCTGGCTACCCCACAGCCAGGACAGCCAACATGTATTTAGATTCAGAAACGGGCTGGTCTGTCACAAGTGGGCTTTCTTTCTCCTGTCAGCAAAAGAAAGACACATCTTTGGCAAACCCTCTGTTTTAAACCTGGCATTTCCATTTTTTATTTCTCTAAAACAGAGAAGAGGGAAAATGGCTATGGAATACAACTAGTCTCAACTGGTAAAAGAAAGGCAAGTGGCCAACGTAAATATTATAGCATAACGCTGAACCAGAGAAGAAATGGGAAGAGAAGATCAGCCCCTCCAAAAAGCTTCTCTCAAAATAAAAGGCTGTGCCAATGAAAACCACAGAGGCAACAACCACAAGCCCAGGGAGAGCTTTAATCAGGAAAACCTGGCCTAAGGCACGCGCACGCAGCTTCCTACCCGCCTTTCTGCGTGCCATTTTCTGAAAATTAGGAGACAGGAGGTTCATTCATGGCCAGATGAAAAAGCAATACACACTTTAAATGGCAGCCCTGGTAGGATTCACATTTCCACAGATTTTTCCTTCTTCTTCCCATAAATCTCACTCTATATATTCTCCCAGGGCCATCTCACCTGACTGTATGATGGTTTCAACCATCATCTTTAGGCTGACCACCCTAAATCTAAATCTGCTGATCAATCTACCAAAGGAATTGAAGAACTTTATGTCCTATTGCTTATTAAATAACCCCCCCTTGGATCTCCTACTGACACCTCAAATTTAAAAGGCCCCAAACTCCCACATTTATCTTCCTACTGTATTCCTGTCTTAGGGAGTGACTGATACCCAGGTCAGAAACCAGAAGTCATATTTCTTATTTTCCTCTCTCTGCCATCATCCCCCCATTCATATTCCAACATCCCGCCTCCCACTGCCATGCAAATCCTGTGAATGACATCTCCCAAGCACTTCTTCCATCCTGGCTAGCTCTGCGTTAATTCAGCCACCATCACCTCTCACCTGGATTACTGAGACAATCTCCTAACTGGTTTTCATGATTCTACTCTTACCATACTCTAACCTATTTTTCACATAGCATTCAGAATAATCTTCCTAAAAACACAAATCTGATATTACTGCCCCGCTTAAAGACTCCCTTTTGCAATCAGGATCAAGTTCAAATTTGCCAATACGGAATATAAAACCCTTATATTCCGGCCCATACCGCTTCCCTAACCTTTCTCTAGCCATTCTCCTTTTTGCTCTCTGTTTCTCACAAACACCCAAAAAAGCTTCATCCTAAGCCATTGAATTTATCATACTCTTTTTATCTCTGAAATCTTTGTACCTTCTGCTCCTTTTGTCTGGAAAACCTTACCTCTTTTGATGCCACTTGCATCTAGTTAACTTGTCAAACTTCAGGTCCATTGGGAAGCCCTGCAGACCTAGTCAGTGCTCCCTCCCCCACATCCCCTGACCCTTCTGCAGACTGCCCCACACACACCCACAGTTCCCTGCATCTCACTGCCTAAAGGAACATTCTGGCCAGGACATGGTGCTCCGCCCAATTATCAGGAGTTAACACCTCAGGAGGGACACTAGACCAGTGAGAGTAAGGAGTTGCCGGATAACTTTCTCACCCCTCCATAGGCCAGTTTTGAGATGGGCTCTATACATTTTCTTAGAGGGTCCTCAGTGGGACCAGTCCTATTTACCCACAGCAGAGACTTGCTGATTAACCCGCCTAGTATCAGCCTGTCTCCCTGCCCTCTCCCACTTTCCCACTCACGCACCACGGGGGGTGGGGAACCTGCGGCCTTCTGATTCCAAGACCGTTCATTTTTAAGCACCAAAGGAGGCAAGAAAAGCTTCTTGCCTTCTCTGCTGCACCCCTTTTAATAAAAGGATGTGTTCTGTAAAATTTGGATTCAGTCAAAAGGCCACACTTAAGGACCTAGAAGGCCACCGGTTCCCCATCCCTTCAGAAAAGTCTAGAGGAACTCCCTATACTTCTTTGTAACTCTCCTATTAGTCTAAAATTATTTTAATATCAAAAATAAAACAAAAGAAAAACCAAAAATGAAGTCACCTTTTCTCTGTAAATACCAGAATTGTGGTAGCATGCACTTCTGAAGGTTTTATTATCAAAATTCAGGTCCCAGAAAAATGTTCCTTGGCTCTTTCCAAGAGTTCCTCCAGTTTTCTCTCACATGTACCCGGCATTGCTGCTGCTTCTACTGCAAATGATTCCTATTAGATCTTCACTTCCCGGACACAGCTACCCTCCACCCTTACTCATTGCTGCCACACTATCTAGCCATCTCAAGGATGCCACAGGGTTTTCTCTTAATTTACCTTAGCCAATTAGAGAGTAAGCCCTAATTTTTAATGGGATTACTGGGGTGTTAATGAGATAGAACAGAATAGAAATTTCAAAAATAGGCCCATACATATAGGGTCAATTGATTTCTGACCACGATGTCTCACCAACTCACTAGGGAAAATAAAAGTCTTTTAAACAAATGTTGTAGGAAATATTGGATATCCATATTGGTGAAAAATAAAACTCAAACTCTTTCTTACTTCATACATAAAAAATAACTTTTTTGATGGGTCATAGGCCTAAATGTAAAACCCAGAATGATAACTATTCTAGAAGAAAACATAACAGAACATCATTGTGACCCTTGCATAAGCAAAGCTTCTCGGACAGGATGCAAAAAGCCATACAAGAAAAAAGTGATATGTTGGACTTCATCAAAATTAAAAATGTCTACTAATCAAGATAAGCCATTAAGAAAATGAATAGATAAGTCACAGACCAAGAAAAAATATTTGCAACACGCATATATGACAAGAGCCTTGTATACAGAATATATTAAAAATATCCTGCAAAGCAACAATAAAATGTACAATCCAATAAAAAAATGGCAAAAGATATGAACAGACATTTCATAAAAGAAGATATATGGATGACCAATAAGCTCAAGACATCATTAGTCATCAGATAAGTGCAAATTAACATGCATAAGATACCATTTCAACCCCACTAGAATCCCTTAAGTAAAAAAAACCTGAAAACATTAAATGTTGATGAGGAGGTGGAGCATCTGGAACTCTGATAAGAAGATAGAGTGGTGCACAACTTTGGAGAACTGTTGGATCATTTCTAACATAGTTAAGTGCATGTGACCCAGCAATTCTACTCCTAAGTATTTACCCCAGAGAAAACATGTCCACAAAAAGACTTGTGAAAGAATATTCATAGTGTCTTTGTTCATAATAGCCCAAACTAGAAACAACTCAATGTCAAATCAACAGGATAATGAATAAACAAATTGTGGCATATTCATACATTGGACTACTACTCAGCAATAAAAATGAATGAACTACTGATTCATGCAACAACATAAATGAATCTCAAATATATTATGTAAAGTGAAAACAGTTATGAAAAAAGTGATTGAAATGTCCTATCTTGCCTGGGTGGCAATTACACGGATGAAGGCAGGTGCCAAAACTCATCAGAACGAATCCTTACTATCAGTGCATTTAATTTTTTTTGATTATTTCACAATTTTTTTTAAAAAGTCACCTTAAATATAGATTCCTGCGCCCTATACCTGGAATTCTGCTTCAGTTGGTTTGGATCCAGGAAATACTGATGAACAGCCAAGTTTGAGAATCACTGGCCAAGAGAATCATAAAATTATGGGCAATTATTGCTCTAATGTGTTCCTTTAGAAAAATCACCTAATTCATATTGAGCCTAAGAAATTGAAGGGAGTCTAAACTATTTAGTCAAGATAACACATTGATGGTAATACAGATGAAATCAGAACACGGTTTTTTCTGACTCCACAAACAGTTCTTTTTCTTCATGTATCACTTTGGAGACCTGGGTAATAAAGAATAAAAAATTATGAGGCCATATGAGTGCTATTTCTCACTTCACTAAGTGATAAATATTTATTGTACAACACTAACAGGTCACACACTAACTAATTTGTGTGCTGAGAAAACAGAGATAAAAAGATATGTCTGACTTCAAGACATTTTCTGTTTAAAGAGAGATACAGAAAGGCAAATAAGCATTAATATTGTAGCGGACAACTTATATAACCATGACACAGTTATCAAAACTAAGAAATTACATTAGTATGAAACTATTAACTAAACTACAGACCCTATTCAGATTTCACCAGTTTCTTTTTTAATCCCCTTTTCCTCTCCCAGGGTCAAATCCAGGATGCCACATTGCATTTAGTCTTTAGGTGTCCTTGCTCTCCAGTCTGTGACAGCTCATTTCTTGTCTTTCACAGCCTTGAGAATTTTGAAGAGTATTTCCAGGTGCTTTGTAGAATGTTCCTTAATTTGGGTTTGTCTGATATTTTCCTGTGAATAATTTGAGGTCACAGATTTGGGGAAAGAACACTACAGAGGTAATAATGTGCCCTTCTCATTACATCATATGAGGAGGTACATCAGTATGTCGGACGATGTCACCTTGTTCACTTGTATAAGGTGATATCTGAAAATCTGCTCCACTGTGAAGTTAATATTTGTCCCTTTCCATACTCTATTCATTAAAAGCCAGTCACTAAATCCAGGCCACACTCAAAGGAAGAAGAATTAAGCTTTACCTCCTGTTTGAAGGAATAATGAAGATTTTGTGGACATGTGTTAAAACCACCACAGTTATTAAACATTTGGGGGGAGATCACTGACACTATGCAGATCTTATGTTTCTCTTAAAGTTCTGCCCACTAATTTTAACATTCATCAATAGATCTTGCCAGCAGTGATTATTACTGTGGTGATCTAATGGTGATTTTTCTATTTCTCTCATCCCTTCTACATTTATTGATTGAAATTATTCTGCATAGAAAGGTTATCATTTTCTCATATGTATTTATTTATTCAATCATTTATTTATATCCTCATGAAATCAAGGATATTTATTTTATTCTTTGATGTCCTATCTAAAAACCTCTTTGCTAAACCCAAAGTCACACAGATTTTCTCCCGGGTTTTCTTCTGGAAGTTTAGTTTTAGGCTTCACATTTTTATAGAAGTTGTCTTGTTTTGCATATGGACATCCAATTATTCCTGCACCATTTATTGAAGACTATCTTTTCTTCAATGAATTGCCATTCCACCTTTGTCAAAAACCAGTTGACCATATTTGTATGGGTCTCTATTCTGTCCCATCACTCTATATGTCTGTTCTTTCACTAATTCCACACTGTTTTGATCACTGTAACTGTGAAATATGATTCGAACTAAAGTACTGTGAGTCCTACAATCTGTTCTCAGAATTCTTTTGCCTGTTCTAATGTGTTTGCTTTTGTATACAAATTTTAGAACCAGCTTGTCAGTACCAATAAGAAAATCTCATTGTAATTTTGATTAATATTTTGCTGAATATATACATCAATTTGGGGAGAATTGATATCTTATGTCTTCCAATTCATGAACATGGCCTATCTCTCAACTTCTTTAGATCTTGTTTTTTTTTATTTCTTTGATCATTGTTTTGTAGTTTTCAAAATACATATTCTGCACATATTTTGTTCAATGTATACCTAAATATTTTGATGCTATTTAAAAAGGTGTATTTTTTTAATTTTCAAATTCCAAATGTTCATTGCTAATATATAGAATACAATCGGCTTTTGATTATTGATCTTGTATCCCATGACATTACTAAACTCACTTAGTTCTAGAATCCTTTTTGTATGCCTTTTTTTTCCTAGCCCGATTTCACTGGCTAGAACTTATGGTATCATGTTGAATAGGAATGGTGAGAAAAGACATTTTTCTCTTGCTTCTGATTTGGGGTGGGGGGAAAACATTCAATTTCAAATGTGACTTTATTTTATAGTCATACACTATGGAGACCAACGTATTTGATTAATTAAAGGAGAAGTTCAAAAACTAATAACTACAGTGGGAAACTTTAACACACCTCCATTTGGCTTTAATAGATGAAGTTGGCAAAATAAAAAACAAAATGTAAAGAATCTAAGTAAAATAATCTAAATAATTGCATCTATCTATCCACATACAGATATACATATATAAATCATATAATAATATATAAATATATTAACCTTAGGGAATCTTGTTTCTGAAGGACTCTCTCTGGTAAGGGGCCTGAACTGTGCTCTCCAAAATACTTACCTGCACATCACTGGTTCCTCAGGCTTCCTCAGGTTCTGCTGGACAATGCCAACAAGCCCAGTGCTTGGACTTTCCTCAAGCCCTCTCTTGCCAATAGAAAGACACATTCAGCCTTTGGAAGGAAAGGCTGGCACATGGAAAGGAAGATTAAGTGGCCCTACACTCAATATTCCATCAAAAAATTGCCCATCGAAATTTCACTTGTAGGTATATACTTAACAGAAACACATACATATGTTCACCATTAGGCATGTACAGGAGTATTCATAGCAATGCTATTCATAATTGCCAAAAATTGTATACAACTCACATGTCCATCTCTAGTCAACAGGGCCAGGACTAGAGGGAGGTAGGTGAGACACTCCTCAGGAAAAAAACTGAAGGCAGTACCAAAAAACTCATAATCAAGATAAATAATATTTTAATGTAACATTTTTAAAATCAAAATTAATGCAAAAAAATCATGATGAGCAAAAGATCAAATTTATAAGTAAGAGAAGAGTCAATATTACTGATTTTTCCTTTTGCCACAGGCTTCCACGTGGCTCAGCATGTAACTGATGGTAGAATAGACAAATCAATTGTGATATACAGTGGAACGCTACACAAGAATGAGAATGAATGAACTACAACTACACACAACATGGATGAATCTCACAGATACGACGTTAGGTAAAAAGAGCCATACTCAAAAGCGCAGGCACTGATGATTCTGTTTACAGGAGGTTTAAAAACTGGCAGAACTTATCTAGGATATTAGAAGTCAGAACAGTGCCCCTTTGGAAGGCTGCATGAGGAGGCTTCTGAGACTCTAGGAATATTCTATTTCTTGATCTGTGTTTTCCATGGATTTGATACTTTTAGAGAATTCATCAACCTGTTCTTTCTGATTTGTGTACTTTTTACATGTGCTGTGCTTCAATTAAACAATTTTTTAAAGAGTTGTCTTACTCAGAAGCTAAAATATAGAGAAGCAACTTAAGATTAAGCTGGAGCCCCTGAAGAAGGAGGAAGAAAAGCAATCAGAGCTGTGGGACGCAGCTTTTAGGGCACTACTTTATTTCTGGGCTTCTATCCTTGACTAACCCCAAGGCCAAAATAAGTAAAGTACATTCTTCATTAGCAAGCGTGGCTAGCGCCCAACGGACACCATGCGTTCCACCCATTCAGAACATTGGGCTGGCAGGAGTTAACCCTCCAATGGGCATCACTCATCAAGTATTAATTACAATTGCTGCCTGCTCAGATTTTTCTGGGGATAGGACAGGACAGCCCAGATTTCATCCAAATCCCAGAGGAAGCTTTCCTCTAGAAACCAGACTCCACCATATCAGACATGACACAGCTTCCAAGCAGCGGACAAGGCAACCATCCAAGAGACTGGCAGTCACTGGCCAGCTCTGCCAACACCCACACAGCCGTCAGGATGACCAGCACAGAAGGCAGCAGCCCTTCTACAGCCCACCGCAGAGGCCATGCATTGTGTGGCGGGCAGGAGCCCCAGGAAGCAAGAGAGGGCTATTTCAAACTGTGAATTGGGAGCAAACATGGTAAATTGTGGTTTAGTTCTTAAGCGGGAGCAGAGTCTTTCCTGGCTACCAGCAGTGCCGAGCCTCCCTGCCAAGCCTGCAGAGGCTTTTCAGGGGAAGAGCCTCCTGCTTTGGGTTTTAATGGCCCCTGAGAAGGGGAAAGCAATGGGCAAAGAGAAGGGTCAGCAGGTTTTTTCTTGGTCGTCCAGGGAACACTAACAATACAATCACCAGTCTCCTTGAAAGGGAAATGACCACCCAGGCACCCCTTCCTGAACTCAGGCCTGAGGCCTGAGGCCTGCTGGCCAGTGAGCAAACTGCTTGCTGTGCTACCTCCAAAGCAGTTTCCAAAAGCAGCTAAAGGCTACAGCATGGATGACCCTGAAGGACATTACGCTAAGTGAAATATGCTAGTCACCAAAGGACACATACTGTGTGATTCCAACTATGTGAGATACCTAGGGTAACCAAATTCATAGAGACAGAAAGTAGAATCATGGTTGCCAGGATCTAGGGGTAGGGGTGGAGGGGGATAGGGAGTTATAGTTTAATGGATGTGGGGTTTTAGTTTGAGAAGATGAAAACAAAATCCCAGAAATGGATGGTGGTGATGGTTGCACAACAATGTGAATACTTAATGCCACTGAACTGTACACTTAAAAATGGCTTAAATGGTAAATTTTATCTTATGTATATTTTACCACAATTTTTTTTTTCAAACAGTAGCAGGGGAAAGTGATATTCCCAGCCATGCTCCCCATGTTGTGAAATCATCTTATCCTTCATCAGTTCTGCTCCCTCGGCTGTGTCCCCACCCAAGCCTACCAGTAAGCTCAGCTCTACTTTCTCCAAAATGTGCATTTGTGCTAGTACAGGCTTTTCTTCCTCATCCTTCCCCCAACAAACCCCCTCAGCCTACACCTATCAGGCAGGTGAAGTGGCCAGTGGAATTGTACTAACTGATTGAACCAAAATATAAAAGAAATAGTTCAGAGAGATGATCCCAAACAAAATGCCAGGAAGAGGGAGAGAGGTGGTCAGCCCCAGGTGGTATATCTGATAACGTTTTCTGCGTAAACCCTCATTCCACTACTTCCTGTCTTCAGCCTTTTCCTCACCAGATGTTTCTTCCCCAAACTTGGCCTCAGGTCTCCTGCTCAAGAAAAAAAAAAAAAAATCCTTTTTTTAGAAAAGAAACCAAAACTCATTCCCATGGAGACAAAAAGTAAAAGTTTTAAGTTGTTAACTCTAGCAGAAGTTTTAGCTCACAGAGTTTACCTGTGAACATGGCCTTAGGAGATATCTAGCTGTGGGATTTGATGGAGTAAATAAGGAGGTGGTAGAAAAGGTGCTCCAAGAAGGTCTTCAGAAACCTAAAGGAATGCTTAATAGTTGTCTACTGCTCATCAGTTACAGGCAGCCTTGAGTTTTCCCTCTGCAAAGATTTATTTCTAGAGGGCCCACTCACAGATTCCTGAACATGAGGAAGAACAAAGAGCCAAGATTTCTGGAAAAATAAATATGGTAGCTACTTTTTTAGCATTTACTATATAAAATACATTATCCCATTTAATCCTTACAGCTGTCTTATAAGGGAGAATATTATTATTCATATTTGACAAATATGGAAACTAAGACTTTGAAAGAGAAAACAATCGCCTGTTTTTAGTGTCTGCATAAACAAATGGATAGTCTTGGAGTTGTTGATTTTCATGTTTGTTTCACATTTTTACATTTCCTTTTCTCTCCATTTACAAATCCCTCTCTTGGACCCAAAATACCAGCACCCTCATGCAGGAGACTACAGACGTCAAGGGCACAGTTTGAAATCAGAGAGCCCCGAGTTTGAATTCACTTACTAGTTGAATAACATGTACGTGTGCACGCGTGTGTGTATGCAACGTCAAATTATGTGTCTGAGAGAGTACACATGTCTGTAACTCAATGTTAAGAACGATCCCTTATGTAACAAAATTAATCATCCTTAGAATAAAAATCTTTAAAAAGATGTCTGAAAATATAAATCAGAACTAAGCACTATGAACACATTCTATCTGGTTAGGTCTGCATCAAAGAAAATGTTTTTGCAATCCAGATTGTATATTTATCATTCATTCAGCAACAAATGTATGCTAGGCACTGCAGTGGGACAGGAAATACAAAAATTAATAAGATTCCACCTTCATCCCCAAGTAGTTCACCATCCAGTAAAGAATACAGACCAGGAGACAAATAAATGAGTAGCATGATGAGTGGTGATACAGAGATGGGCACTGTGCAGTGGCATCACAAAGAAGGCGATGCCTTCATATGAGCAGTAACACACCAAGGGACAAAAAGGAGAAAAACATTCCCAGCAGGAAGGAAGATTATATGCAGTGATAAAGAGGCCTGAATAACTATGTCACTCCCAGGGAACTGCAAGTGGTTCACAGCTGGAAAACAGGTGAGGGCAGTGGCAGGAGGCAGGATGGGTTTGGTAGGCCACAGCAGCTGGGAGAGCCTTTCAGTTTCTAAGGAGTTTGGATTTCACCCTGTGGGCAACAGGAAGCCATTAAAGGGTTTTAACCCAGCAATAACATGATGTGATGTTCATGTCACAAAGATAACTTGGGTCATTGTTGTGTGGAAAATGGGCTGGAAGGAAGTGGGAACAAGGAGACCCATTAAAGCTCCTGCAATTTATTAAAGTGGGAGAAAACTGGGGCTTGAACAGCAGGTTTGAGAGACTTTTTCAGGGACATCGGACAGAATTTGGTGAAGAGCAGAATATAAAAGAGGAAAGTATTTTAAATCATTCAAATATTTTAGGCTCATACGTTAGCCAACTCTGCAGCAAAGGGAGGGATGCACTTTCTCCAGTGAGCATAAGGGCACATGATGGAAACATGTGAATAATCTAAATCCCCATGAGTGCTCATGTAAGGTTAGGGCGCCACATGAAAGCAACCCTTCATCCCTGTAATCTGTTTCCTCTCGTTGCTTCATCCCCCATCCTGCTCACGAGGGTTCATTATATAGAAAGCGCTTCTGGAAAGACAGGCCTTCTGCACACCCTGCTGTCCATGCTAATCCTCAAGGCACAAACACAGGCTGTGCCCAATTCATTTATGTGTGCTTATGTAGAATACTTTGTGCTGCTAAAATATAATTTTAAATACCCTGTCATCATGGAGCAGCACACCTTTATTTTTAAAAACCACAATGAGCATAGCTGGGCCTCTAAAGACTTCTGAAACTCATATATGTCCTTAATTGATCCAGAGGTCAAGTGCTGCCAGGCGGTCCATCCACGTGAGTCAGCTGAAACACATCCACACGTGGCTTGCCTGCCCCAACCTAAGCCACGCAGTCAGCCAAGTCTGTCAGCGATGACCTCTGGGCTCAAGTGTCTTTGGGACTAATTGCCTGCAGGTCACAACCAAAGAGAGCACATATATTCTCCCTACCTGGGGGAATATTTAGTTTTATGAATTTCCCATTACAGCCTTTATCTCTAATAAAGATGTGCACAAATATTAGCTAGGAAAATGTTCATCGGATCATTATTTATAAGAGGAAAAAGTTGGAACTCATCTGAATTTCCAAAAATAGGATATAATTAAATTAAAATTTATCTATATCATGGAATTGTATGTGACTCCTAAAAATGCTGTTTCATAAAATGATCTATTGATATGAAAAGATGCTCACTACACAATGAATGCTTACTAGAGCACAAGCTCCATGAAGGCAAGGGCTTTGTTGTGTTCATCAGGTAGTCCCAGTGTCCAGAACAGGGCCAGGCATGTAGTAGGCATTCATTAAATATCTATTGATTGAATTAACGTAAGTGGGAAAAGCAGATGACAAAAGAGTATGGTTCCATTTCTGTAAAACACATACACACACACACACACACACAGAGAGAGAGAGAGAGAGAGAAGGATCTGGAAAGATATACATCAAAATGTTACCAGTAGTTTTCTCTGGGTAGATGGGCTTTTTATACTCTTCTTTGTTTTGTCTCTTTCTTTTTTCCTGTGAGCAGCATAAGGGGCTATTAGAACAGAGGCCAAAACACAAAAGAAACCATTTGGCGTGGGAGGGATGGGTCCCATTACAAACTTACAAGCTTGCTAGCTTCCCAAGGTCACCTATGAACTCACTCTTTTGTGTGCCAGAATAACATTACATTACCCATCCATAATCCCACATGTAACCCAAAGAACTAATCTTCACTAGCATGGAACCAAGTCCCTCTAGCCTCCATCTGGATGGACCCCCTGGCTTTAACCTCATTATCAGCCTGGTTCCACCCACTGCCCCCAGGACCCACATTACTCTCCATAGAGTCCATCCTAGCCCCTCATTACTGAACTCTGCAAAAGCATCGAATTCCTCTCAAACAGGAAAAGGACATTTTACTACTCTCTTCATATAAACAGATTGCCCATGTTTGCAGTTGGACTCCTCTCCTTACTATGCCAAGCATGAGAGTGTGAACACTTCTCACCCAGTTTCTCCACGGGCAATTAAAAAAGTACCCAAAGACGTCACCTGCCGAAGCCTAGCCCCAGTTAAACTGTGACTGCCCTGGAGGAAAACAAGGGCAAGCAAAAACACTGAAACTTTGTAAAATCAGCCTGCATAAATTGTCTGTTACCAGCACTGGTGCACATAATCCGCTCCTGGCTGAGCTAATTGGCTTAGCTCACAGATGATTTTATAGCACCAGAAGCTGTTCTCTGATCGCAAGAATGAAAGTTGCCAGATGATCCTAAACCACAGCCCAGACAGCCCAGCGCCACCAGAAGATATCTGGGAAAAGAACTATTTTAAACGAATGCTCCTGTGGGTATAAGGATCCTTTTCAGTCTAGACTCCTGGTAACACCTGTTGCTCACTCATCCTGCCCCAGTTCACTTCCCCCTCAACAGCAATGCAGCCAAGAATGGCCACCTGACAGGGCCCGAGATGCGGCCACGTGAACAGCATACTCAGGCAGCCTGGGCATCACATGCTCTGGCGCAGCCTGTTGGGCCCTGACGGCTCTGCTGCCAGGTGTCAAGGAGCCATTTGCAGGCGGAGAGCAGACCTGGCAAGGCAACATTTTAAACTTTCAGCATGGCCAAGGAAAAGAGACTCCTTCCAGAGTGTCTCGTGGCTTTGGTTCTGCCATGCAAATCAGCATCAAGCAAGTAAAAGGAGAGGATGGCAGCGTTCTGGTCCAAACAAACCCTTCACACCTAAGTCCCCTTTACCGCATCCCCAGTAGGTGGTTGTCTAGCCTCTTCTTGAATCCTTCTGGTAACCAAGAAACTCACTACCTCATGAAACAGCTCAAATTACTTGGGGGCAATCTTACTTATACAGCACTGAACCCCTTCCTGTGGCCTTCGCCTCCCTTGTTATACTTCAGAAAGTTATAGAGAATGAATCTTATATGTCTCTCCTACAATTCAACTCAACCTATGTTTCTCTGCTAGGCACATAAAACAGCTCGGATTCCTAGGAGTAAGTGAAAGCCAGAACCCTGGTGGAATTTGTCAATTCCTGGAAGCTTAGAGCCTGGGGACAAGAGGCTAAGCCTGGGCTTGAGCAGGGTTGGAGGTCAGATCTGAGATCACTGCATAAAGCCAAGATTCCAAAAGGGCAGTCCTCAGAGGTAAAAAAAAACAGTTTCATACCAAAAGTCAGTAAAGATACTGTTTGATTCAACCTAGATTCTGGATGAAATGGAAAAATATATGTGTATATATTTCCCCCCAAACTTCCTGAACACAAGTTCACATTCTTTGAAGCAAGTATTCACACCACATATGTAGCCTGAAAAACCCAAGTGGAAATCTTCATTTAAAATGATCCTGAGTTAGTCATGCAAAAGCCAAGCAAATCCCCTCTGAAGGAACACACTTTAAACTCAAGCCTCAAAGAATTATCAAAGATAAAGTTTCAAGTAGCATCAGCACAAAATCAAAAATCACCAACTAGGTGATTTTTGCATGGTGGTTCACATCTGTAATCCCAGCTCTTTGGGAAGCCAAGGTGGGAGGATCACTTGAATCCAGAAGTTTGAGACCAGCCTAGGCAACATAGGAAGACCCCATCTCTACAAAAAATTTAAAAATTAGCTGGGTGTGGTGGCTCATGCCTGTAGTCCCAGCTATTCAGGAGACTGAGGCGGGAGGATGGCTTGAGCTCAAGAGTTGAAGGTTACAGTGAACTATTATCACATGACTGCACCCTCACCTGGACAACAGACAGAGACCCTGTCTCTAAAACAAATAAAAATAAAAAATAAAATCACCAAACATATAAGGAAACAAGCTCCCATGATCAAGAGTCTGAAGGAAGAAAAAACTGTAGAATTAGAACCATATGGATTTCAGATGTTATAATTATCAGAAACAGAAAATAAGTATGTTTAATGTATTTTTAAAAGTTTTGAGAATATGGAAAAGGAAAAAACTTATCAAAATTAGTAATTCAGATTGGAAAAATTAAAAATAGAACTTCTATAAATTAAACAAAACTAAGAATCTAAATTATAAACTCAGTTGATGAGTTAGACTATAAAAATGGATAGAGAATGAGTAAATGGGAAGATAGTTTTGAAAAAATACACAAAATTAAGCACAGAAATACAGAGATGAAAAAATTTCAAAAGGTTTTAAGAGACGTGGATAGAATGAGAAGGTCCAACATATGTCCAATCTGAGATCTATAAAGAAATAACAGAACTGTTGAGGTAGAATCAATATGACTGATGATTTTTTTGAGGAGAAATCCATAAATTCAGTAAGCCCAATAAACACCAAGGAAGATAAGAAAGGAGAAAAAAAAATCTCAACACATTACAGTGAAACTGCAGAACATCAAAAGCAAAGAGATCTTTAAAACAACCAAAGAGGAAAAAAACAGATTACCTATAAATAATTTACACTATACTGACAGCTGATTTCTCAGTAACAATAATGTAAGCCAGAAACTCATAAAATGATAAGCTGAAAGTACTGTGAGGAAATAAGTGTCAACTTAGTACTGTGCTCTCTATCAAATGAAATTTACTTTAAAGAATAAGGGTGAAATAAAGGTATTTTCAAATAAATCAAAACTAAGAGCATATGCTACAGCAGGAACTCACTAAAGAGTCTTTTAAGGAGGCATTTAAGAAAGAAAATGATCCTAGAAAGTAGGGTTTGCAATAAGAAATGGTGAACAAAGAAAATTCACACAACCAACTACAACCAAAACAAACTACAGTCTTCCCTTGGACTTACATTATCATGACATTTCCAGAAAATGCAGTGTAAGTTAAAAATATGCAAAAAATACTTAGTGTTTATACATAAAAAGGAGATCAAGTCTGGCCTTAGATGATTTAAAATGGTTTTCCACCTTACAGAAGTACAGATGGTTTTCCACCTTACAGAAGTACAGAAACACTGTAGAAAGTCGTGCAGGATGTGAGACAATTCTTCCCTGCATGAGGCTGTTCTACACATTGCAGAACAGTAAGCATTTACTGCTGCCTTGTCTATTAAAGGCCAGCTGCATGTTCCCTGGTTATTGTGACAAAATCAAAAATACTCCCTACCTGGTGGCTTAACCCCAGTTCAGAACCACTGAGTGTCAATGGCCGAGGCCATTGAGAAGCTGTTTTGTATTTACAAGTAAACATCAAGAACCTGAATAATAGCATGCCATGAGCACTTAGGCCTTTCAATACATACTGTTTTCCTACAAGTAACTGGCCTCCCCTCAGGCTCCAGAGTAAGTAAGGCAGTGTCTGCAGGCTTGGATTTATCACATCTCAATCCCAGAAGGCATTTCTGAAAATTATCTTTTTAAAACAATAATAAACTGTTTATCTTAAAACAGTTTTAGATTGACAGAGAAACATTGTAAAGGTAGTATGGAAAGTTCCCATATGCACCACACCCAGTGTTCCCTATTATTAACATCTCATATTAGTATGGTACATGTCTTACAACTAATGAACCAATGTTGGCACATTATTATTAACTGAAGGCCACAACATCTAGATTTCCTTAGTTTTACCTAATGTCCTTTTTCTTTCCCAGGATACCACATTACATTTAATACTTATATCTCCTCAGGCTTCTCTTGGCTATGAGTTTCTCAGACTTTCCTTGTTTTCGATGACCTTAACAGTTCTGCGGGGTCCTAGTCAAGTATTCTGTACCAAATCCCTCAATTAGGATTTGTCTGATGATCAGACTGGAGTTACAGGTTCTTGGAAGAAGACCCCAGAGGCAAAGTGCCATTGTCATTGCATCATACCAAGAGTACATACTACCAACGTGACTTATCACTGTTGATGTTAATTTTGATCACTTGGCTGAGGTAGTGTTTATCAGGTTTCTCCACTGTAAAGTTACTATTTATTCCCTATTTCCATACTGCGCTTTTTTTCCCTGCTCTCCCCCATTTATTTACTTACCCAATTATTTATTTATATAAGTATAGACTCATATTCATGGATATTCATTTTATATTGTGAATTATAATCCAATAATATTAATACTTTATTTGTCTTGTTTTTCAAATTGCTCCAGATTTTGCCATTGGGCATTCCTTCAGTTGACTCCTGTGTTCCTTTCACATACTGCCACCATTGTGGGTTGGTTTTGGTTTTGGTTTTTGTTGTTGTTATTGTTGTTTGGCTTTTGTTTGGTTGGTTGGGTTTTGTTTTTTGTTATTTGTTTGTTTGTTTTTTAGCATTTCCTTACTTTCTGGCAATACAAGATGCTCCAAGATCACCTTGTATACCTGCTCCAGTCCTAGAATCAGCTATTTCTTCATTTCTTTTATTGGAAAATGGTGTTAGAAGCCAAGATCAGGGTGCTAGGTGTGCTTGTTGCTACAGAGGTATTGTTGTTTCCAGGCCCTCTCGACTAACAGAGCAAGGAAATATATGTAATATATATAACACATGTATATAAGCATATCTATAAATATTTCTACATGTATTTATCTGCACCTATATTAGGCTAAACATGAGTTCATATTGATATCCCAAACTCTAATCTGTAACTACAAAGGATCATTCTAGTTTCTTGCCCTTGCTTATCTATAAATTCTCACTCCAACAGAGAGAAACCTGGCTCCCACCATCCATCATCCATTAACTTAATTATTCCATTTCAGTATACATGTGGTTTCATAATTGTTAATCCATACTCCCATAGGAAACAATTTTATTAACTAGAGTGCAATGCCTATGTACACCTCCATTTGCCTTTGGTTTTAAAGACTCCATTTATTTCCAGAGTTACTTAGATCAGCATCTTTTTTCTCCACCCCATCCAGTGAGATTGTTGCATACATTTGTAATGCACCTAGATTGTTTTGCCACATTCTGCATTCCATCTGGGATCCCTTGACTTCCTAAATGATTTTTTAATTTGAATACATTAAGGTTCACTCCTTGCACTCTAAAGTTCTATGGATTTTGACAAGTGCATATTGTCATGTATTCACCATTACATCATTACAGAATCCTAAGGCATAGTTTGACCACTTAAAAAAAAATCCTCTTGTGCTTCACTGATTCAACCTCCCTTTCCAACCCTTTCCCCCTGCCAGCAAACATTGATCTTTTATCACCTCTATAGTTTTGCCTTTTCCAGAATGTCATATAATAGGACTCACATAGTAGGTAGCCTTTTCAGACTGGCTTCTTTCATTTAGCAATATACTTAAGATTCATGCATGACTTTTTGTTATTTGATAGCTCATTTCTTTTTATCATTGCATAATATTCCATTGTATGGATATACCATAGTCTGTTTATCCATTTACCAACTGAAGGACATCTTGTTTATTTCTAGTTTTGGGTGATTATGAATAAAGCTTTTATAAACATTCACATACAGGGTTTTGTGTTGACATAAGTTGTCAGGTGAGTTGTAAATACCTAGAAGCATGCTTATTGGATCATATGGCAACACCATGATGAGCTTAGTAAGAAATTATCGTTCTATCTTCCAAAGTAGCTGTATCGTTTTGTGCCATTTATCTTTCCAAAGTGGCTGAATCAAGTGGAATAAGAATTCCTTTTGTTCTGCATCCTTATCAGCAAATGATATTGTTAGATTTTTGGATTTTGTCCATTCTAATAGGTGGGGAGTGATATCTCATTATTGTTTTAATTTGCAATTCCCTAATGACAAACGATGTCTGCCATCTCTTTTCATATGCTTATTTGCCATCTGTACTTCTTTTTTGGTGAGGTGTCTGTTCAGATCTTTTTTTCATTTTTAATTGAGTTGTTCTTATTGTTGAGTTTTAACAGGTTTTTTGTATATTTTGGATACAAGTCCCTTATCTGATCTGTGTTTTGTAAGATGTGTTTTATCAGATATTTATTCTGCCAGTCTGTGACTTGTCTTTTCATTCTCTTAATAGTCTTTTTCACAGAGCAAAATTATTGATTTATAAAAAGTTCATGTCTTAGTCCATTTTCTGCTACTATAACAGAATACCACAGACTGGGTCATTTATATAAAAAAGATATTTATTTGACTCATGGTTCTGGAGGCTAGGAAGTCCAAGATCAAGGAGCTGCATCTTGTGAGAGCCTTCTTGCTGTATAATAACATGGCAAAAGGCAGAAGGGCAAGCAAGCATTCAAGACAGAAAGAATTCATTCCCAAAAGCCCCCTTTTTAAAGGCATTAAACCACCCATAAGCACAGAACTCTCAGGGCCTGATCACCTCCTAAAGGCCCCATCTCTTACTACTATTACAATGGCAATTAACTTTCAACACAAGTTTTGGAGGGGACATTCAAAGCACAGCAGTTCAATTCATCAATTTTTTCTTTCACAGATGATGCTTTTGGTGTTGTATCTAAAAACTCACAGCCAAACTCAAGGTCATCTAGATTATTCTCCCATTTTTAATCTGGAAGTTTTATAGTTTTGCACTTTAAACTGAGGTACATGATCCATTTTGAGTTAATTTTTGTGAAAGCTGTAAGGTTTGTGTCTAGATTCATGTTTTTGCATATGGATATCCAGTTGTTCCAGGACCATTTGTTGAAAAGATTATCCTTCCTCCATTGAATTGCCTTTGCTTCTTTGTCAAAGATCAGTTGACTATATTTGTGTTGTTCTGTTTCTGGGCTCTAATTTATTGATTTCTATGTCTATTCTACAATATCACGTTGGCTATTCCATATAAACTTCAGAATCAGTTTGTCAATATCTACAAAATAGCTTGCTGGGGTTTTGGCTGAGAGTGCTTTGAGTCTATAGATCAAATTGGGAAAAACTGATGTCTCAACAATATTGAATCTTCCAATCTATGAACACAGATACTCTCGCTATTTATTTAGAATCTCTTTGATATTTTAATCAGTTTTGTAGCTTTTTGAATATAATTCCTGTATATATTTGTTAGATTTATGCCTAAGTATTTATTTTTGTGCTATTTTAAGTGGTATTTTTTAATTTCAAATTCAGATTTTTCCTATGTATATATTTAATAGGAGTGCAGGTACCTTGGAGTAGTTCCAATTTCTCCCTCTTCCCTTATGACATTACTGTCATTCATAGTATTCATCCATGCTATAATCACCTAATACATTGTTGCTTCTAATACTTTAAAGAAGTGAATATTATGTTGGTGTGGATGCGGAAAGATAGGAACACTCCTACATTGCTGGTGGGACTGCAAACTAGTTCATCCTCTGTGGAAAGCAATATGGAGATACCTTAAAGCCATACAAGTAGATCCACCATTTGATCCAGCAATCCCATTACTGGGCATCTACCCAAAGAACAAAAGACACTCTGTAAAAAAGACACCTGCACTCCAATGTTTATAGCAGCACAATTCACAATTGCAAAGCTGTGGAAACAACCAAAGTGCCCATCAATACAAGAGTGGATTAATAAAATGTGGTATACGTATACCATGGAATACTAATCAGCTATAAGAAACAACGGTGATATAGCACCTCTTGTATTTTCCTGGATAGAGCTGAAACCCATTCTACTAAGTGAAGTATCCCAAGAATGGATAAACAAGCACCACATGTACTCACCAGCAAATTGGTTTCACTGATCAACACCTAAGTGGACATA